>JAWPHD010001973.1:0-282437 GCA_037043455.1 Cyrtodaria siliqua | reverse complement strand
AACTACAACTAAATAGTTTCTGACCTTGATATAGTACATAATACTCCTAAGGCATGTGAATGCAACACATCAAAATGTTGCCATGCTCCAGCAGGTCATGTCATCACTGGTAATTTTGATAATATTGATAAACGTATTCGGCATTTGTTTTCGAAAGGTCCTAAATATAGATCAACTTAAATTATTGATTGTATTGCCTGTCGTGCCCAGATCACCCACTCCATTGAAGATTTTAGTATCATATAGTGTCGTAGAGAACATGCGGACCCAAACTCACTTTCTACTATGGAAAAGTCAATTCTGAAAATTATAGATACACGTATTAACTTTGATAATGCTAACCCCTCTTTACTTCCTCCTAGACCTAGGTTTTTCTTTCGTAATTTAAAATCGGGAATTCAGGAATTTCATAATAAATTTGTTTTAGTTCCTGCAGATAAAACAGCTAATAATGTAAGTATTGTTTGACGCCTACATTACGTAATTTTTTTATCTCTGAAACTCGGCAGCACCAATTCGTATATTCCTGTTAATTCTACTGAGGATGATGTTGTTTCCGCACATATCACTCGGTGCACTAATTTCATGGCCTTTGTAAACGATAAGCAAAATAAACTGCCTACAATGTACTCGATTCATAAATTACATAAAAATCCATATAAGGCTCGCTTTATTTCGAATTCTAGTGTCTGCACCACAACAAACATCTCCAAACTTTTACCTTCTTGTCTTACTGCCGTTAAAGATCACGTTAAACTGTATTGTGATAAAACGGGATTAATTTATTTTGGTCTATAAAAAATTCAGGAGACGTTCTTGATAACATTTTCAATAAAGGTCAAGTTTCATCAATAAGCACTTATGACTTCTCTACACCATATACAAACTTACCACATCTCCTTATTAAAGACCAGCTAATTTCTTTTATTCAAAAAACATTCGCTAGAGAAAATACTATATTTTAGGCATGTAATAATATAAAAGCGTTTTTTACTAACGGCAGTTTAGACATTTACAATATGTGGACTTGCTATGAAGTTTGTGAAGCACTCTTCTTCCTATTAGATAATATTTTCGCAGATATGGAACCACCGTTTATAGACAAATTGTTGGTATCCCTATGGGTACGAACTGTGCACCACTTGTCGCATATTTGTTTTTATTTTGCTATGAAAGGGAGTTCATGTTGAGTCTTTCACCAGATACCCAGGCAGATGGTATTGAAGCCTTTAATGACACCTCTCGGTATCTGGATGACATATTGAACATTGACAACTTTTTCTTTCCAACTATGGTTAATTATATTTATCCTAAAGAACTTCAGCTTCACAAAGCTAATATATCTGATTATGATGCTTCTTCTCTTGATTTAGATCTCTCGATTGAAAACGGTAAAATAATTAGCAAAATCTATGACAAGAGAGATGATTTTAATTTTGACATTGGTAATTATCCCCACTTGGATGGGGGTGTTCCCCGAGCAACTTCTTATGGGGTGTATGTGTCTCAACTTATTCGTTTACCTAGAGCTTGTACTCGAGTTGAGGACTTTAATATTGGTAATATTTGTATAACTAAAAAGTTACTCAATCAGGGTTACCGTTACCATAAACTTTGTAAAAATTTGCAAAAGTGTATTATCGTAACCCTGATCTTCTTTCCAAATATAAAAATAATTTAAGGACTCTTCTGCGAAACCTGACTTCTATGGTGATGTGATTTATAAACTTCGTAAGATTCTTGGTCATGATCACTTTCATACTATCTTTGTTAAACTTGTTCAAAAGTTTATCAAAAGGTTATTACGCTATCCCCTATAATTCTGCAACGTACTGCATGCTTGGTGGTGGACCCTTTTACAGTTCGCCACTATGCTTTCCTCTTTAATTGTACGATGACCGGACAGGCTTTCGACCCTACGATGACGCCTACATAAAGCCCATTGGACGGTGGCGTTTGATGTTTGTCTATGATCTTTCTTGTCGTGCCCTTAATGGTTTATTCTCTTACTGCTCTGGCTTCTGCCAAGTCATTGAGTACCTTCAATGTGGCTTTGTAGGCTATTGTATTTTTGTATTATATTTACACGAGCATATTTGTGTTTTACTTATATTGCCTATTGATGCTGCCTTGTTGGTTAGAGACTAGATCATGGCGGGGATGTCTTTATTTACACTGTCCTGTTTTCATGGGATGACAGTAGGGTAAGTGTGAGGTTTGGTGCACCCTAGAATCGGTTTAAACCCCCCAGTGGCCTACTTTGCCACTTACCGTTCCAAGGCGGTATTGTCAACCCTTTTGTGTTTGTGATGTCGTTTGCATTTATTCTTGTTTGTCTGTTTGCGTGTTTGTTTCTGTGTTTGTTTCTATGTTTTGTGGTTGACTGTCCTCCTTGAATGCTACTTTCCCTGTCCGATCTTTTTATATTTCTTTGGATAGTGGACTGATAGTTTTCTTAAGGGCATGCCACTTTATTAGTGACATGCAAACATTTGGTGTAGTGGTTGTCTATACAGGCATTGACAATCAAATACGAGCGCAATGTCCCTTGTTCAAATCCAGACCGTGCCTCTATTTGTTTATTCAATTTATTCGGAAGCCGTATATTTATCGATGTTACATGTACGAAGGATAAATACAACTGTAATATTTTACGCATTGATAATAGATTTTATGACTTGATGGATGCTCGTCGAACAGAATCTAATTCGACCGTGATTTGTTCATATTAAAGAGTTACAAAAGTTCAAGTGTACACTTGGTAGAGTATCGCTTAAGCCGGTGCTAGGAGGCGGGAGAGGTGTTGCATCTTATAACTACCTCACGAACAGACTCAAATAAACCGAGTCTGCTACTTTTCTCTAATGTTTGTGTTTGTTGCTTCTAAGGGATCACCTTTCAGTATTTATTGGTACATTTAATTTTTACCACACCGTGTATCATATATACGTTGCCGGCAGTGTTTGCCGCCTTTCAAAGAGTATTGGGTCTCAATTAATCCATAATTTAGGGTATATTATAATGAATTATTATAAAAAAGTGTGTATTGTTCACTCTTAAAAGCCACACAGATTGAGTTTGGAGATCACAAAGGACAAGTAAGTAAAGACATACAGATTTGTAGTGCCAATGCAAAAGTTTACAGCTGCTTCACATTTCTTTTTATTGCAGATCCTCTGGAAGCATTCCCTGTGTCATTAAAGTAGAATACCACAAAAGCCGGTGCTAGTGGGCTTGAGAGGCGATGGATCTTATAGTACCTCATTGTATTACCTGCAAGTAGGAAAACCGAGTGTGCTAATTTCTTCTGTAGTGTATGTTTGTTTTTTCCGACTGATCCCCTTTACTATAGTTATTAGCATGTACTTTTGAACAAAGATTCTTTAACCTTCCTAGTAAATAAACTAAGGTAAGACTCGTTTATTCAGTTACAACAGGTTCCTGTATCTAACACACGGTACATCGCGATTGTTATGAATAATTTACCTATCTGTTTACACCTGAACAAATGTATTAAAATCAAATTTCTTTGAAAAACGGCTTGCTGTGCCGGATATAAATTTAACTGCCATAATTGCATTAAATGGAAAATTACTCTTTCGAGGTATTTTATCATGACAAGTTATCAAAGAACTATAAATGCCAGTCTGAGAATAGCTTTTATTTGTATTACATTTCTGTTTGAAAGATCGGGATTGCTCAGTAAAACACAATTCATAATCGTTAATATTAATAACTCCGAACTCACACATACGCACACACAAATAATAATAAAACAGTGACGTTAGATCGGAACGTCATTACATTGTTGAAGGGCGAAGTACGCGTCATTTGCCGAATACGTTCCTCACAGTAAAACATGTTGCTTAAATTCATACACACACTGATTTCAAATTATTTAAATGCTCTGTTCGACATACAAGGTATTCCTTCACTAGATAGTAGACGTGTGTGTTGTTTTGTTCACTCTCTCTCATCCACTCGTTCATAAAAGTAACTATGTATCAGTCAGTTAACATATATGTTCGTTTAACGGCATATCTCGGTTTAATGTGACATTGGTGGAACGTAGGATGAATGATTGATTGATTCGCTATTAGTACACAATTGAAGTTGCATGTACCATTTTGTATACCTTCGTTAGACGAGTATGCATAACGCAGTGACATTGAATTCAACTAGTTCAAATTGATAAAGGTATATGCTTGACAACTTCATATGACTCTGTGCCTATTACCGTGATCTAACTAGATCGAAATCAGATCGGAATCAGTTCATTTAAATGACTTAACACTATATTGCTTGCGCATAATTGTTCCTGTGTTATAACTGTTACTTCAAACTTCGACATTTTGGGGTACTTGAACAAACATCGTCTATACTAATGAATACTGAAAATGGGAAAATTTGGAAGAAACACACGCCAAAAACAGAGGCATGTAAGAGGCTCCGTTTTATTTAATCTGTACAATAAACCTGTACAATAAACCCGCATTTATAGTATTTAAGCCTTGTTACAATTATGCAATTCTTCTGGGAACTTCTGTCATGATCAATTTACGTGTTCGATATTGCCAACCGCTCAAGTCTGATACGTCTAGGACCTCGACTTGTAAATGAGGAATGGCTGATTCTTACTGATGCCGGGAGGTGTACAGTACTTGTTCTTCCCAGAAGAAATGGGTGGTCTTCCCCCAACACAATAAATCGACCGTCATATATAAAGAAATATAAAAAGATCGGACAGGGAAAGCAGCATTCAACCTTACTTATGTTGAAAATTACGTAAAACCTCATACAAACAAACAGACTGATACGATATGCGATAGTTTACGATATTCGTAGACGTATTCGCCGTTCTATGAAGCTTTGTCGAACTGTAATAACTTTTTAATCTAGAAGTAAAACTGAGAATATCCATGATACACAGTTCAAGAGCAATCAGATTATATGTGTATTCTCTTGCGCTTGCTACCTGCATTCTTCGCTGATATAATGGATGTCATGATTGATGCACGCCATATGTCTTGGTGAAATTCCGATTGCATTTAAATCACCTTATACATGTATATGTTCCCTGATGGAAGAACACCCTGAGAAGAATATCGACTTATTTAATATCCAGGTTGCATTACGTGTAAAAAAAGCAATTCTGATTCAATATACAAATGATTCGGACATATTATATATACGTGTGCTACGTAGACTTATATTGCCTATCACATGTAACTCTGCCTTGCTTGTTAAAGAATATAACCTGGCTGGGATATCTATATTTACACGGTCCCGTTTATTGGGATGACAATAGTGTAAGAGTGAATTTTGGTGCACCCTTTGAACCTGGTTTAAACCCCAACGTCATATTTTGCCACTAACCGTTCCAAGGCAGTAGCCCTATTGTCAATCCTTGAGTGTTTGTGATGTCTTATTTGGCCTTCTAGTCATCTATAAAATTGTTCTTTGTTTCTGTGTGTCGTTGTTGTTGACTGTCGTTCTAGAATGCTACTTTTCCTGTTTGATTTTCATATCTAATTTATCTGTACAATCATCTAAAAGGGTTTAATTCAATTGCCATTATGCGCATGAGTATGGCCAAGCGTATTTAAAAAAATGCAAACGACCTGCGTACGAAAGTCTATATATGAATCGCCATGCTCATACCAATAAATTTAATGTGTCACTTTATTATCATCACAGTATCATCAGCATACATATAAAACTTAAAAAAAGAAGAAAAATCTAACACAGTATTATAGCCAAAGATGCACACTTATGGTACATGATGGTTAAAATGTTGTACTATTGACATGATTGATTTATGAATATTGAGTTCTGCTCAACCCGGGGATAGGGGGCGTAAACGGTAGGAAGCATATTTCACTGCCGTTCATGAACAGTCCCAATCAAACCGAGACAGCAATATTTCGTATTTATCGTGTTCGGCAGTTTCCAAAGGTCCACTATCATACTCTTTTTTCTAGAAATTAAGATATATCATTTAAAAGTGTAATTACGTTTCATACGAGTCTTAAATTTATCGAAGGTAAGAAGTATTACCCTAAGTTCGAAGGTATATAATTGGGACATGGTTTATCCCAGCTAGCGCAATAACCTTTACCGACGACATACATTAATTCATGGTTTAAGACTACCAGTAGGTGAACTGTCGGATTTAAATAGTATTACTCTAAACCGGGAAACCATCGCGTGCTAATAACGTTCGTTTTTTACGCGTGAGATCGGCATCCGCGAACCTTTATAGCCGCGAACATGTTTCATGTTGATCAACCGCGAACGTTTGTAGCGGATTTAGACGTACGTAAACACCTATTAATATTAATAATGGACTCCTGAGGCAGTATACCGAGCTCAAACAATAAATTCAATATTTATTTTAATAGTGTCAATTCCTTTGTTTGCTAAAAATAGCATTAATAAATACCGAAAAGTGGATCCCTTGGAAGCAACAAACACAAACAAGATATAAAAGTAGCAGACTCGGTTTCATTGAATCTGTTCATGGGAGGTAAAGTAAAGTGCAACACTTATCACGTCTACTAGCACCGGCTATTTTACTTTAAAGGCACACACATTGGACCTGATGATCCCAAAGGACCAAAGTAATAACACTACTGATTTGTAGTCGGGATGACTTTTTACGGTCGGTCGAGAATATTATAAAAGTCATTTTTAAATAAAATTCAATTACAGCCTTGATTTGCTTGATAGCAATTCATCAGTCTACGTTAGTTGAGCAGGATCAGACATACATTCAAATAACGATATTTAACTAACTTCGACATTCCCGTCGCGATGTTCACGAAGAAGCTTAAGCTCAAAACTGAAATATGTCCGTTAGCTATAACTTCTTCTTTTTTTATCATATGGAATCTTTCAGTACAGTGGCACTTTTTGCTTATTTCTGTTTCTGTATTATTTGTCAAGTAATTTCACGTCCACTACATATGATTTAAAACACTTTAGTTTTGAGCTTCAGCATGCAGTATGACTTCAGTTTGTTTGTGAACTTGGGGCCATGAGCATATTGGCTAGTAATTACTAATTCCAATACCAAGTTAAGAAAAAGGCATAATAATTAAACAATATTGTTGGCTTAATGTGTGGGGGCATCTTTCACTCGTGTAGAACTGGTGTTCAGGAGATAGTTAATCTTCTGACCCATGTTCATATACTGTGCTACAAGTTTGCATTTTCGATGTTTAATCTGACAGTGTGTTTAATTTGTGTTTAAAATTATAGAAGATAAATGATCTGGGTTTTTTTCTTTATTTTTTTAGCATTCTTTTCCTCCTGGGCAGTTTCATTTAAACAACAAAGAGTACACCAACAACATGACGATGAGCACAAGAAGACTAAATACCATCTTCAGGATGGTTCAAATTGTCGTACTATTGACATTTTGAATATTGAGTTCTGCTCAACATTTGGCTAGAGGGCGTGATATATTATTATTATTATTATTATTTGTATTTATCGTGTATGGCGATTTCCAAATTTCTCCATTCGTACCCTTTTTTAATATTAAATTGACAGAATATCCTATAAAACAAATATACCTCGTATTGGCATTCCCGATTTAAATGCTTTGTAAACACAAGATTGCTGAGTGTCTCTTTTAGTGTGTCGATTTCGTTCTAGCAGCAGGTAATATACATACCCTTTTTGGTGAGTTTTTTCATGGTGTGATGCTACATACCATTACTTTGGTATCTATACTAGCAAATACCACCTTCTCTTTAAGTTAAGCATACATTTAGATATATATTTGTCAGAATTAAAAACATACTGCACAATTCATAAATAAAGCTTACAAATCGTACATGTCTTTTATTCAAGGTAAATACATGTTAAACACATTTTTGAAAACCATCGTCTATGCATTAAACTATTGATGCAATTCGTCTTAGTAATACGTTAAAGACATAATTTAAATAACAATACATACAAACACAACTGTAAAAGTCGCTACAGTCTAGGGCAAGAGCTCCAGGACGGCGCTCTACTGACGTACATGGATTCTTATACAAATAGAAACATCAACATTTCCTGGCTCGTAAGTTTGGAGTGAGACACGCTGTATATTGAAACGTATGTCACAGGTATAGCAAAACATGTGCAGGCAGACCGAGGCTCGAACCCGGGACCTTCGGACTACCGTTTCGATGCTCTACCGACTAAGGTAGCCGGCCGGAAACTAAGATAACTGGTCGGATACTGCAACATCAATCTACCTGTTTGATTTCTATGATACACATCGAATTTCATTTCATAATATTGACCTGTTAAGGAGTAATTGGTCTGACATAACCTAAACGAAAGCAGACACGCAACTATGGAATTTCCGCTATATATTGTACATGTATGTATTATATGCTTCTGTTGTACATGGCTACATTTCGGAAAAACAAACGAAAAACAAACACATAACGCACCAAATAGTTTCCCTTCGAAGTTAATGATATCGGGACCTCAAGCAGGTGAGAAAACTTGTCAACCCTTTTGGTGTTTGTGATGTCATTTGCATTTATTATTACTGTTGCCTCCTTGTTTGTCTGTTTGCGTGTTTGTTTCTGTGTTTTGTGGTCGACTGTCCTCCTTGAATGCTACTTAGGATTCCCTGTCCGATCGTTTTATATTTCTTAGGCTGTAAAGTTTTGCAATCTCTTTCAATTAAATACAGATCAGAAATGTCTCATTTGTTTGAAAGCGGAACTTCATGATTTATGAATATGTCGTGCTACAAAGTTTACTATGATCAAAAGGTTTACAACAACAAGGTTGTGTCCTTTCTCGAACTAGCAGCACATCCTTTGTTTGCAAAACATCTCCGGATTTCAATTGTGCAGTAAATTACATGCGAACATGTCTGCGTTTCTTTTAACCTTTAATTTCCTGACATTCTGAGAATGTTTACTAATGTTAAGAAAACAACAAATAACGGTCGGAAGAAGGTGGAAGACGATGAACAATGCGCCTTTTCCAATAGCTAGCATTGCCATTGCCAGTAGAGCTATACACTTTACGTGGTATGTTTCAATGCAGTATCTACATCGCCGCATGATTGCTGCCGATCCGAAGCATGTTGACATATCAAAGGTATAAACGGTAACAGAGGTATGTTTAACATGGTGTTAACACAATCAAACACGGTGTTCTTGCTGACCCCTATTCAATATGTTTTGGGAAGTAATGAAAAGAGATTTAAAATGCATAATAATGTTTAGTCCTTAACTAGAAGTGTATTAGAAGTAAATACGGATAAGTGGTTCTGATATGCCATACAGTGTAGTTAGAGTTATTTCCGTTTATTAAAATCCGTTATTTTGAAACGTAAAATACTGATGATAAACGCATCTGTCTCACTATACACCATGGAAAGTGTCTTGATGCAAAGTGGATTTATGGGAACATGGAGCAATAGTTTCGTTTGTCTCTTTTAAAACGAAAATCGCTGCATTATAGACAATTCTCCATACACTTGTACTTCCTGTAATATGTATTCATGTTTGTTGAAAACCACAACACTATATTATATGTTAGTTTTAACATGGTTATTTTCGTTCTAAGAAAATTGACACCATACATAGGCCGAAATAACGACACATGTGTATGCCTGGCCTTGCCTTGAATATAAACAATTGAATGTTTGTTTTCACCCGCATGTCAAACAAACCAGATGCTCGTTTAGTTGGCATCGATTTGAAATTAAACGATTGTTCGTTCACTTTGAGACATAGTCACCATCTCCATTCTCTGTTTTGTTGAGGTCGATGACACTCTTTTACATAAAAGCTTTGATTTTAATTTCTTAAAACACTTTCTTATCTCAGTTGGTATCAAGTAAGCGAGTGGAATTAAAACCATGTTTGTGAGACGGATAAGGTCCAGGCCGTGTGTGACCCTCGTACATAGCAGGAATCCAAGTTCCTCAAAGCATCGAACAGAAATCGGATTAGCGTATATAAAATAAAAAGGCGTGCGCATTAGAAAAAATGTGCCAAGGCAGATGCCGACGAACACTGTCATATTTTGACGACCTGGTGGTGACGAATCGATATGTGTGATAAGCGGTGAGCAGGCTATTGCTATAAGTGAAATGAAGCACACAAAAATAAGCAATAGAGGTAATCCATAGGCGAGAATAAGCCACAAGACCTGCGCTGTTCTATCTGATATTGTATAGCACTGTCCAAGGTGTTCTTCCGACATTGTCAAACGAAGTACAGCCGTGAGCATGACGCACACAACCCACGGGACTATTATCATTATTGAGGTAAGTAAAGCGTGTGAAACACCTTTCAGCATCCGGGGTGATAACATCGTAATGCACTGATATAAACCGAGGATAGCTAATGAAACATTTGCTGTGTATTCCAAGGTATCCGTTATAAAGTATAAAAGCTTGCATAATACGGTATCAAGCCCAGCATTTGATTCCGTTATGTTGCGCCCCATAAACGGGCAGGCTATTCCACCGTATAATATATTAATCACAGTCATATGCAGAATCAACCAGTTCCGGAAGTGACGTCGTTGTTTGCGACTTATCAATATGGACACTACGAGGATCACGTTCAAGACTACTATACAAGCTGCAAAAACCTGATAGAATATGCTGAACATGTTTCTGTCCCTGTCCATTGCATAATACTCGTTTAACTGTTTTAGTAAGTCATCATCGAGATATAAGGCGACGTTATCGTTGTGATGCCGTAGATATTCATCGTTGTAAGACTGGTTATAAGCGTGATCATCCATAACAAGCAGAAGAAGATTGCGGTAGTATCAGGAATCTGAAAAACGTCTTCCTGCAATTGGTAAAATAAAACTAAGATTATTAGAGCTTGAGCAGTCAACTGATACGATATTGACAATAATGTCATTTAATAAGGCGAGTATCGTATGATATAAACGGAAAGATCGTCGTTTAATAATGCACTATAAACACCGTTAAAAGAATATAATTGTAAATATTCCTTTGAAGTCTATTACATTAGTTACCACACGATTGACTACCGTTAAACAGTAGAATGAGTGTATTGTCTATGTTATTTATTGACAATAAACCTCTCATGATCTATGGCATGGACTTTACACATGCAATACCTGTTTCGTTTGTTGTGTCTGTAAACGAAAAATGTTGATTGTTAAAAAAACAACTCTTAGAATACAGCCAGTAAACGACGCTACAATATTGTCACACAGTATCTAGACACTCGACACAAAATACCTAAACGAGAAACATACATATAACAATAATAGTAACATATACTCTCTAAATATATGACAGACATTACCAATACTATACTATTTACATACAATAACTTAAAAGAACTAACCCTCCAAAATACCTGTGATTGAATATACGTCAAGTGAATTATAAGTTGGTAATTTTGGACTTTGGCCTTGCCGAGTAAAGCAGTTTATATTGTATCTATAGAGTTTAGGTTTGCAAAATATATAAGTTATATATATACCTCGATATATGATATTTATTGACATAATGGCACAAACATAAACTAGCTCCACACAACAAATAACTAACGACACACGATACCTAACAAGTGACAAAGAATGTTTACAGTTGTGTGTCACACACATCACGAACTTGGTCTACATTACTTCGTCATGCCTTAATTCCAATTATCGATAGGAAAGCTTATATTAGCAGGAGTTTATAACGGATATTTAGACAAAAAAACACATTTAAAAACATTTTTTACTGAAAAAAATCCGATAACCGGTTTAAAAACTGTTGTAATTTTACAAAATGCAAACGTTTTAAGCCGAAATTATTTTTTATTTCATCATGTTCATACCCCAGTCAACCCCGTTTTCGCTTCTTGGAGAAGGGATTGGATGGGGTATGAAAGATAATACTTGTACCCTGTAATGGTGAGTGGCACATTTACTAAAAACCAGTAAAACAATATCCAGAGTAGTGACACAAAATATCTACAATGTACACAACCCTATCAAGCAGCATCAGACACGAACCTGCTTGAATACCGGACACGCTTATCCGCGATTTACATGGGTGATAGAAATATTGTTTTCACACATGGGGGATGCTAAAGGTCATGCGCTGATATCAACAATGACGTCAGTAACGTCCCCATTTGCATGACATCATTGTGTGAAAAAACTTGCAGAACGTTAACTAGCAGATATATTTGGCTATGCCAAGGCACAACATGTCAATGTTACATGCATGCAAGATAAATAATCTATCACGGGTATCCAATTCACAGATATGGAATTTCAACCCTCGGTATAATTTCTTTAATCGGAACCTCGGCAGAGCCTCGGTTCTAATAAAAACAAGTATACCTCTTCTTGGAATTCCCGATCTTTACCGGATACGCATGAACTATTCTTATAATCTACAATATACAAACATACTTTACTATGCAACATAATACACAACTATAGACAATGAGCAAATATATTTAACAGGCAACATAATGCTTAACTTAGTGTGGACACTAATTATTCAAGAAATACAGTGTGCAATGTAGTGTATAATATATGGACAGGATTTGTACACACGTTGTCAGTGACTATGCATCTCGTTATCTTAAATTAGTGACATAGTCATAAACTTGTGACAAAATATTAAACCTAAATTAGTGGCCTACTATATGTTAGTACTATGCTAGATTATCTATTATAAGTCGTTGTATTTGAACCGACGAAAAACAATCTGCATATGTTTACAAAACCTTGACAGCGTTATATACAATTGGAAACTCCGTCTTTAGATACGGACCATTGCAGGTATATATGGTGTGTTCTTGTTTCAGGGTGAAAACAATGCTGGTACTAATACAAATAAGCATATCTTCAACCTGTTGTCTATGAAAATCACGTGAATAAACATACACGATGTTGTGATTCACTATAATTAACATAATACTACTACTAATAATAATAAAATAAAAATATAGAGACAACAGTTAATTAGGAAATTCACAGAAGTAAGCTCGGATTAAATAAAAAAAAACACACATTAGACATGTTTCAGATGTCTACCACCATCAATTGCATGTATACCTCCGCGGTGTAATCGAATGTCGTTCCTAATAAAAGTAATCCCCCTCCATTTTGATGAATATGGGCGTTATAAGTAGGGGAAAACTGCCCATTTCTATTCTATGTTGCTGTTGTATGTATAAGAAACGTATTTATAGGTTGTAATGGATCACTGACGAACATTTTCGAAATTTCGAATCTATGCATACACTTTGTGGGAAACTATGAATTTCAATGAAAACAGCTGTACCATTGACCTGTTTAGTAAACAAACAAGAACTTTCTTACATGTCTTAGGATCCCACGTTTTCTGGTGATTGTTCAAGTGGAAAGTTAGTTTATTTTGCTCTTCGGGGCATACATTTTTATTAGACCCTGGGACCCTATACTAATTTTGTACTATTGATTTTTATAAATATTGAGTTGTGCTTAACCCGGGACTAGAGGGCGTGAGCGGTAGCTAGCATATTTCACTTCCGCTCATGAACAGTCTCAATCAAACCGAGACTGCAATATTGCGTATGTGTCGTGCTCGGCCGTTTCCAAAGTTCCATTATCGTACTCTATATAAATATATGAATATTGCACTGCTGCATTATCCATACACGAGTTGAATTTGTAGCATATCATTAATATGGACATTTTAACATTGGTGCCAATGTGGAAATAACTCGGTGGTTTCATACCTATATCAGTATCTGTCAGGATACACACATGATTACATAACATCGATATACACACTTTCCTGTACCTCAAATGAAAATTATTAAGAAAACATACTGAAAAGTGGATCCCTTGGAAGCAACAAACACAAACAAGAGATAAAAGTAGCAGACTCGGTTTTATTGAGTCTGTTCATGAGGAGTGGTGTAAAGTGCAACACTTCTCACGCCTGCTAGCATCGATTTAAACGATATTCTACTGTAAAGCTACACATATTGGGCATGATTATCCCAAAGGACCAGTAAGTAATAACACTACTGATTTGCAGTCGGGGAGACTTTTTGCGGCCGCAACAAAGCACTATACAAACGCTATATTATGAATGACAATATATTATGAATATATTATTATATGACAATATATTATGAATGACAATAAATCCTGAATAGTGGATCCCTTGGAAGCAACAAACTCAAACAAGAGATAAAAGTAGCTGAATCGGTTTTATTGAGTCCCAAAGGATCAGTAAGTAATAACACTACCTAAAATGGGAAAAAGGTAGCATTTTGCTTAATCATTAAGCGTTCTGACAGATCGAAGATAGAAATCAAATATGCCTATTTATGTTTTATTAGTGTCATTGTATGTTTTATTTCCAGTAATTGCTTTGGGATCAATTAACTCATTTTCAGAGATATTTCAAACGCTAACATAATAACACTCATTATACTGAGCTTGCTTATCGCTTTACATGTTTTGTTGAATAAGCGTGTCTCGTATCTGGATCACTAAGGTTCATCTCAGGAGATAAATACATGATTGGAAAATGCGGATTACTGGGTCACGACATATTCTCGAAGCCTGTTATATTTCCTATAAATTTAAAATGTAATTAAAATCTGTAACAGATAACAAAATAATAGTTACTCAATATACAATAGATACATGTATAATGTGTATATGTAAATATACGAAGTGTATATCCAACGTGTATGTATGCATATACACAATATTAATGTTTATAATATCCTCTACATATCCGTTTTAAGTAAACCATAGTTCGAAAATTGAATCACAGTGAAACGTTTTCGATCTGCAATTAATGGTGGTACATCGGTCTTTGCCTAGAAAACATATGTACCAATTCATTATAAAAACGCCATATCAATAAAAATATGGTGCCTAATATAAATTAATTTCTATAAAGTGAAAGGGAATTATTTAATACATCGGTGCTATGGTCTAACTATTAAAATATGTATGGCATGAAAACGCGGTTGTTATAAGAAATGCCACCATCTTAAATCAACATCCTATTAACATCAGTCTGATTGTCCTTTACATTAACGTATTAAGTGCCATAATTCTTATATCACATACCTTAAATACCAAACCTCATTAAGCAAAAACGTAAGCTATGATTTTTGTTTTGTAACAAAACCTATACATGTAACGCTGATATCCTTTGAAACAGATGGAATGGTATACATCCATTTAGCAATAACTGTATCAAATCATGCATAGCACTTCAAGTTATAAAGTCGTAAAAACGTCAGATATGCACTTTGCCTGGTTTATGTATAGCGACAAGGTCTTAAGAAAAAACTTTGACCGATCTGTTTCCAGCTGCGTACAAAAACATAGTTACCTTTAATATGCAATCAATATTGCAAGTAAATAGTTTTGCTATGAATGCCTTTTTTTTTATTCCAGGTGCTAAAATATTATTATAAATATATGAAAATTCAAATACTACTTACTATTATAATTTTTTATATTAAGTATAACACAAGTTCACATGATAAAATTGATCCATATACAAGTATCCCAATTCGACTAAACACTAACATCCATTTTTTTCAAACATTATTTTCCTTTCCATAACAATTCATTAAAATCAGAAATCACAATCATACGATTTGTTTTTACTGAAGCCACCTCGTTATAAGTATTCTAAGTCGGCAATGACTCTTCAATTATAACAAACGCGACCGTTTTACTCCAACTTCATTAGAAAGTACTGATCATTCCCTACTCATCCACGTGTTATAGCATCGTTACATTACTGCTATAGCATCGTTACATTACTGCTATAGTATCATCTATCGATATCGGCACAGAACACAAGCAGTAAACTAGTTAGTGCAAACTGAAAAGAGGCTCCCAATATTGATATACATATAGCGGTGGTACATTCTCACATATGTTTGTTTTCTTACTTTAATGTGTAATAATCGGTGGTTCCACTATTCCAGCCTTTTTAAGGTTCTGAGTATTGTTAAATCCTCATTAGGATTTGGTTATGCTCAATATCTGCTTACGGACAGTATCCCTTTAAATATTGAGCTTTGCTGAAGGAAATGAGACACAAATGGTCTTATAAAAATCTCAGCAACCAAATGCAATAGCACCGCAGGTCTTCAACACGGGGCGTGAACGGTAGCAAGCGTTTGTCACTAACGTTCATGAACAGTCTCAGTCAAACTGAGACTATAATATTCCTTGTTTTTCCAAATTTACCTTTAGTATAAACAAAAGCTTTGGTTTAGAATTCGTTATGAACCGTTGCGTCAGTTGCGTCAGTTGCGTCTATTCACAATACTCTTTATGCTATTTATAAATCATTAACTTATCATTTAATTAATCATTAAATCATAAATTGTAACTAGAATTGTCAAACAAGCAACGCACCGTATAATAGTCGACTTCTAACATACATTCATACAACTTCACCTTTTTTCTTAACGAAACAACTAATCCAACGTGACAGTAATGCAGGCATTGATATATGCATCAACTCATAATTTATATTTCTTCTAAATTAGGAAAGAATATGTTTTTTTTTTGTTATTTTGTCCGTTGCTTCTGGTTATCGTTATATATTAGCCTTTTTCCCATTCTCAGTGTAGGCAATACGTTTTCTACAATAATCAACAATATATTTAACAACTACAGTTAGGTGTCGATTCCTCAATAGACGGTTGCGTTTCTGATTAAATGTAACCTCCGTTAGTTTACTAATATTATTTCTTATGGATCTTTGATACGATTCTATTTCGTAATTGTCAACCCGTTTGTGTTGGTGATGTCGTTTGCATTTATTATTACTTTTGCGCTTTTTTTGTCTGTTTGCGTGTTTGTTTCTGTGTTTTGTGGTTGACTGTCCTCCTTGAATGCTACTTTCCCTGTCCGATCTTTTTATATTTCTATATATGAGGAGATAATGACACATATGAAGGTACTATCAGGAACTAAACAAGATATCGGTATTAATATATCATAAAATTGAGAAGATTCATCAAACCATCCATGTATATGAAATTAGCTAAGACATGTTAGCTAGGAAGTGTTGGTTGCTCGACATTCAAACTGATGGGCAATTTAACATACTGCAGTAATGACATCTTATTATACCGTTTTATATTATGTTGGGGCAGAAAAAAGAAACACAACTCGGGAATTACCGCTATATAATGTATATACTCTACACTTAATTAAATGTAATATTCCAGAGAAAGCCCAAGATGTTTTTGTTAAAGAAATGGTTGCAGCTAGTTAGAGAAAAGAATGAATTGTGCTGCTTAGATTTTATAAAACCAATACACTTTGTAACACGAAATTCTTAAATGTTGAACTTCCGCTTTGGGAAAATTTGAGCCATTTCACCTGCTTGAGCAAAACGCGTATTCTATTAATAATGAAGATTTGAAGCGATAATAGTTGGTATGTTGTGTGTTGTTATTGTTGTCTGTTGTAGCCATGTACCATTTGATTTACAGCCTACATTAATAGCGAACATTCCCGAGTTGCGTTTCTTTTTTCCTTAATTATATATCTATAATGTAATCTGTCGGAAGTTATTACCAGTGTTAGTAAAGTCTAGACTGCAATATCTTGGGTATATTTACGGTGTTCGGCGATTTCCAAATTTCTCCAAAATCCTTTCATACTCTTGTTATTGATTGCCTAATGCCGTCTAAGCTAATGTATTTTTGACTGGCACTGTCACATCTCCTTTTAATACACCATGTCTTCTTCTTTTTGCGAAAGTTTGCACATTCGGGCTAGATGTTTGTTACCTCATAATATGCATCACAGTCGCCTGTGTCCGATTCTCTATGTAGCCTTTAGATTATCTTGGTATTGGTACTTGAATTGTTTCCCTCTGTGCAGTATACACTCCGTTTTAGAGCATTGCTATATATTAAAGTAATATATCGTAATCGGGTTTTCAACCGGCTCAGTCAAACCGAGATTGTAATATTGCTTGTGTTAAATCGTGTGATTTTCAAATTTCTCATGTCATACTCTTTTTATAATGAAATTATAACTTTCTTTAACACGTGTTCATATGTTATTTGCCGTATCTAAAGAGGGTTGAATGTTATGTTTAAAACAAATACAAATCTAAATATGTTAAGAATGTCATTACCAGTAGTACTGATAATATTGTTATTATTCTGTTTTGTGAAAATATGTCTTCAAATTAAAAGTAGATAAAAGATCAAAAAGGAAAAGTAGCATTCAAGGGCGACAGTTAAAGATAAATAAAAGGCAATAGTAAACACACATCATAAACAAAAAAGGGTTGACAGGGCTACCGTCTTGGAACAGCTAGTGGCACAAAAAAGGCCGCTGGAGGTTTATACAAGGTTCTAGGGTGCACCAACCCTCACTCCTAACCCATTGACTTCCCAATAAACGGAACAGTGTAAATAAAGATATACCCGCCAGGTTATAATTTCTAGCACATAAGGCAACGTTCATAGGCAATATGTATAATTTCTAGCACACAAGGCAACGTTAATAGGCAATAAGTAAACACATAAATGAGCATGTATATATAACATAAAAAAAAAAAGCCTAGAGAGTAAGATCATTACCTAATAGATCAATTCAAATGTACATCAACTTTAATATCATGGTAAGCTAACAGTAATCTGGAGTGGACATGACATGTCAACACATATTTACATAAGAACAAGCGTGCCGATATTCTTCATTATGTGGTACCGCCTTTATTCCACTAAGCGGTTGGAAAGCTTATATTAGCAGGACTGTATAATGGATATGTCGACAATAAAACACGTTTAAAACATTTGTTAACCTGTTTAAAATTACTTTTTAAATGTTTTACTTTTACAATATGTAAACCTTTTAAGCCAAAATTAAGGTTTTATTTCTTACCCCTGCCAACCACTTTTTCTCTTCTTAGAGAAGGGGTTTGATGGGGTATGAAAGTTAATACTCAGATCGCGTAATGTAAATTAAATTTGCACGATGAAATTATTTATTTATCTTCCAGATGCAAAACCATTTGTACACACCACATGCACTATTTACTGCCTGATTTCGTTTTAATGATCGAATACACGCGTTACAGATAATGTTGCTTAAACTTTGATGTGATACATTCGATAATTGTCTATAATAAAGTGTAACAGGCGAGCGTTTTATTGCATGAAATGGTCTTTATTTAAATATTAAGGCATGTGTTTCGTTATAATGTTAGTCCTTATTGACATTTAAAATAAGTAAACAGGCTATTTGTTCCATAGTATGGAAAACAATTTAAAAAAGCATCTGTTTAATACTCTCAAGATACACGTCTCAACATTTGTTTTTTTATTTGAAGTATTTCACAAAACGCGATTGCTTTAATTTCTGTTTCATGGAATGTCTATGTAGCATTTGAACGCATAGCGTTTTACAGGAGTGATCTTTGTAGCTGGCGGTCATACACCAATTAAAACAAATCTATTTCTCATTACGTGGTCCCAGTATTAAAGTTTATACCCCATTAGCCAGGCTTATGAAATAAAACCTTCAGGTTGGCTTAACAGTTTGCATATTGTAAACATTTAATAGGTAATTAGAAAAGGTTATCGCATTTTCCAGTAAGACATGATTTAAACATGTTTTATTGTCGAAATGTCCATTATAACAGCATGCTAATATAAGTTTTCTCATCGCTTAATGGAAGTAAAGCGGGACCTCGTAAAGTTATAAGAATTATACTTTATTTAATAAAAAGTTAAAGGAAATAGAAAAAGTTTTAAACAAAAAACTATCTTAAAGATAGGAATTAAAGAAATCATGTATTTCTGTATTTAATAACCAATTTTGTTTGATAACGATATCGTAGGTTTTCGATTAATAAAAAAAATATGTCAACGAGCTTATACGCATTAACCAATGTGAATGAACATACTCTATTTCTGAACAGAACCAGTTCACCTAAAAAAGGGTATGAAAGGAAACATTTGGAAATCGCCGAAACGATAAGTACAGAAAAACACTGCAGTCTCGGTTTGATTGTTCACATACGGTAGTGAAACATGCTTGCTACCGTTCACATCCTCTACCGCCGGGTTGAGCAGAACTCAATATTTAAATTGTCAATAGCATGCAAATAAAAGTCATCCCGGAGGTGGTATGCATATGTGGTGAACATGGAACATTCAATGAGGTATTTTCATACCATCCTATTGCCAGCGGCGTATGGTCCCATTTTCTAACAAACGGCTACATTTACTATAATATTATTTATATATTACTGTTGCTGGATGTTAGATGGAAGTACTTCCACATTTGACTTGTAGTACCCTTAACGGTTTGTTCTCTTGTTGCTATGGCTTTTGCCAAGTCAGTGAGTACTTGCTTTGTGGCTTTCTATGCTTTTTTATATTTATATATACATGATTATTTTATGTATTATGGTTATTATTATATCACGTCTTAATGCTGTCTTTTTTTTTAGAGAATATATTATATTCTGTATTTACACTGTCCAGTTCTATTGAGATAAAATAGGGTAACAGTGATGTTTGGTGCAACCTAGAACCTGGTTTAAATATCCAGCGGCCTTGTTTTACACCGACCGTTCCAATGTGTTCACACTCTTGTCAACCCTTTTTTGTTTGTGATGTCATATCGTACCTTGTATTCATCTGCGTAATAACGGTTTGTTTCTGTGCGTGTTTTTGGTTGACTGTGTTCCTGGAATGCTACATTTCCTGTTCGAGTTTTACATATCATAGCAACGTACCAATATTAATAGATGCGTTAATTTTACTTTTAGCAGATGAACATGTTATTATTCAATACATATGCATACAATTTCAGCTTATTTTATAGCGGAGTGGAGCCGAAAAAAAATCTTTTGCTGACCTGTGGTTTGTGTTGAAGCCCGAAATTGCATAAATCAAACTCCAAGATATACTTGCGTCCTTTTGAAAGATAACCCCCGTAAATGTGTAAGTATTCTGTGTAGGTCTACATCTATACACATAGGTATAATTGATTACCACACCTATTGTCTAAATGGCACATGGGAATGTCTCCGAAAACGCTTAATACTATAGCATATCAACATTGCATTAACATCATTTTTTTGAGACACACCTATAATATACGACCTCATAAACCAAAAACGAAAATTATTGTTTTAATGTTCGTAAGAAAGAAAATTCCGATAGGAGAAATATGGAAATCGTCGAACACGATACAATAGTGGAGGACATTACTTGTTACCGTTCACGACCTCTAACACTTGGTTGAGCAGAACTCAATATTTAAAATATCAATAGAACAGAAATGTGAACCACCCTCAAGAAAAAGAAAACAACACCTTTAATCTGATAACCTTTTTTAACTCCTGCATATTATTTAAAGTTATAATGTTGTGAAAACGTCAGATATAGATTTTACCTGGCTTATATATATTGGTAAGGTATTAAGACACGACTTTAACCGACTGATTTTCCAGCTGACTACATTATGCGTATTTCAAAAATCCTTTAATATGCAATCAGTATTACACGTAAATAGAAGATCGGGTAGTATTCACTTTAACGCCATTTTGTTTCAAGGTGCTAAGCTAATGTAATAAACATATGCAAACATACCAGTTATTTGAAATATATCACTTACTTCTTTATCAATATTTTATAACATTCCAGCACACACCCATGCGATACCATTAATTGAGCATATGGAACGTTGTATACTGTCAGCTTACATTTCCAATATCTAAGATCCGTGCAACCCAGTCCAAATTCTACGTCTAAACACTGATATGCCTTTTCTTTTATTTCTACAGCAAGGCCTCTTAATATATGAAAGTAATGTAGGCTTATACTGTTATATAGTCATAAGGTAAAATGCTACTTATTTTCACATAAAAAAGCATAAGTCGTCCATTTCTAAGTATTCGTAATCGGCAATGAATCTTCTATTACAACAATCACGAACGTTTTAATCCAGCTTCATTAGAAAGTATGGATTATTCCTGTCATTTATTCCACCCTTTATAGCATCATAAAATTACTGTTATAACATCATCTCGTCATATCCATATAGAACACACACAGTAAGTTCGTTCTTGCAAACGGAAAACCGCATCTGTAGGAACGTACACGTAAATGATGTATATGCATAATTTGCGTCTATTCGAGACATTGTTCACGATGTTTATTTTAAAATCATAGTTGCTTTAACCAGAATTGTCAAACAAGAAAAGCCGTGTAAATTAGTCGCACTTCTAGCATACGTAAATGCAACTTTACCTTTCTTCTTAACGACAACTACAGATGCAACGAAACGGAAACGCAATACATGCGTCAACACCATATGTTTTTATTTTTCTAAAATAAGAATGACTGGTGTGTTTTTGTCCATTGCTTCTCATTATCTCTGCACAATAGCTTTTTCCCATTCTCATTGTAGACAGTGCACTTTCTAGAATAACCAACACAGTGACTATAGTTTCAAACGCCTTTGTCACACAGTGTCCATGACTCTGCCTCTGTGTACCACTTTACGTAAGTACTATTCATACTTGGCCATGTTATTTATCCCTGAGCAATATAATTAATCCACATTGCTTAGTACAGGTTCTACATAGGGAGACATCGAGAGTGATTTATATAAGTTGCAAGAACGTGATTCACAATCGCTGTGAAAGAAATATGTTTAAACTGTATTTAACGTTAGATTAAATTATTCAAGTATACAGTTTCTGATTAATACGGAGTTAAATTAGCCTCGGTTACCTGGCCTCTAAATGATGTATTCTCTACGTTATGCTACTCGAACGCAAAACCTGGGCACACATATTAACAACTAATCATAAATAGTGGCGATTTTGGGGAGACTATGAGATTTTCATTCACACATACACCATATAACCATTCCCAGAGGAAGGGCGAGGATACAGCACATGTTCCTGTATCGTCCTAATTCGTCCTCATCCAGAATCCTCTGGTTGTCCACGTGCCCAGAGGATAAAATCCAGCACATGGTATTGTCAGTTGAACGTAGTTATCCGACGTAAGACGCAATGATTTAAATAGGTTTATAAACTGGCAGTCGCAAAATTAAACGCAAAAGACTGTCGCTATTAAACATAGTTTTGATGAATTCTAAATAAAACTGGAACAAAATAGACATCCTTCTTTTGTTTATTCAGTACATCTACTTGTTTATTATTTCTTGTGCATATAGGAGATCAGTATTAAGCTAATAAAAAACGGAGAAGATAAATCAAGCTAAGTCTTGACTGCTGACCAAACCAAATTTAACATATTACAGTAATACAATATTCTGATACCATTTTAAAGTACGTATGTTTAAGACCGGTGTTAGTAAAGTCTAGACTACCATTTATCGCGTTCGTTAATTTCCAAAATGCTCCTTTCATGCTCTTTCCATTGACTGCTTAATGTCATCTTAGCTAATGTGGTTTTGACTGACACAGTCGCATCTACTTTTAACACACCATGTCTTATTTAATAAACCTTTTATGCAGTATAGACTGATTCTTTGCATATTGCGAGACATTCACGTACTATATCGTGATCGGGTTTTTTATTATGGACGTATATATTTTCCTTTATCATGTGATCATACAGTCTATGTCGTATCTAAAGAGACGTGAATGATATGTTTAAAGAAACTAACACGCCAAATAACAGACAAATTGCACTTTATTTCCACTGTTCCGTTTTATTGGGATGACAGTAGCGTAAGTGTGAGGTTTGGTGCACCCTAGAACCTGGTTTAAACCCCAGCGCCCTTTTTTTCCACTGACCGTTACAAGGCGGTAGCCCTATTGTCAACCTTTTATGTTTGTGATTTCTTTTTTGGCTTTTTATTCATCTATAAAGTTGTTCTTTGTTTCTGTGTATGTTTGTGGTTGACTGTCGTCCTTAAATGCTACTTTTCCTGACTTTTATATCTGTATTTGTCATGCAGATCGTGCAGATATGCACTTTTCTGCCTAATAAAGGAGTCACCTAATACATTTTGCTCTTTATTAGGCACTGACCAATAAAGGAAATCAATGCGGAATCCTTCGGCGTTTATTGTTCGTAACGTTATCTGACGTTCTGTACGTATGCTATATGACGTCATAAAACAAACAAAAAACAACAACATGTCGGCGTCCTCGATAAGCGTAACATTCTGTGAAATAGATAATAATAGTAATTTATACAGAAAATGTGGATAATCTAGGTGATTAATAGAAAATTATGTCAGTACCTTTTAATATCAAGTTGATTAGGCTCGGCACGAAAACGAAGATCGACTCGGCAGAGCCTCGCCATTCTTCGTTTTCTAAGCCAAGCTTAATAAACTTATAGTAAAAGGCACTGACATAATATTCTCTATATATGTGCCGATTAAAAGTATAGTTTATTAACGGGATATTAAAATACACGTGATTGAATATGTGTAAAATGAATTATGAGTTGGTAGTTCGACGCTCCAGGTTTGGGGCTTGAGTCTGGCTGGTTAAAACCGTTTATACTGTGATTCTCAAAATATATAAGTTATATATATATATACCTTGTCACATTTGGATTTAGAAACGCTGTACATATATTGTAACACGTGGCTGTTGTCGGCCGGATAGTTATTTTAACACGAATGCAAACTTAAATATGCTAACAATGTCATTGCCAGTATTAGTACAGTTGTGTTACACAATTATTTGAGTTATTTAAACGATGCGCATTATCTCATAGTTTAATTCTATTTGTTCATAATCGTTAAAGCTATAGAAGATATACATAAACTATTATTATACCTCACTCAAAATTCTCTATGTAATTTCCCCATTCCCGATCAGTCAACAATTGGTAATGTTTCATGGTAATGTTTCATGGCATGAAACATTATCTCGTGCTTCTAAAAAAAGAACGGTGGTTTCCTCAAGTGCTAAAAATAGAACGGTGGTTTCCCGTTTGTTTCAAGTTCTTTATTGTTGTTAATAAAAAATAATTGCTGATTAAATGAATTTTGATGTTTGGTATAATAAAATAAATAACACATCCCATGGAGGGTGATAGAACATATTGTCAACCCTCGATGTGGTAATGTCCACCTCGGCTAAAGCCTCGGTGGACATTACCAATCTCGGGTTGACAATATGTTCTATCACCCTCCATGGGATGTGATATTTATATAGTACTAACTCATGAATGTTAACGTGTCACGGGTGAAGTATTGTAATTCGATGAGCAACCGAAAAGTCGGTATATAAGCCAGAATCGATGCATACAATATCACATTTCATCTAGCCTTCGTACAGGTAACATCGATCAATACACGGCTTCAAAGTATATTTCACAAAATGCATATAAAACAAATAGCTGCCCGGAACGGGATTTGAATGAGTAACGTTTCCTTTTTTATATGTTCCTGTTTAAATACATGTAGATCTAGGTCGAGGATATGTGTTGGTATGTTGTCGCACTTTTAACACTAAATAGATATTATGCAATAACTAGCACAGACACGCACAGAAATTTATCAACCGCACATTAAAAGATCGAGATAAAGTTGTTTTGAAATGGAATCCTAGTTTGAATTTGATAAAATATGTTATTACATCCCGCATGGTTAATTTACATGAGCGACATGATGTACTATATACTGATATGTCTGAGGTGCGTTCAAATGCATTAAAGAAATATGAAAAGATCGGACAGGGAAAATAGCATTCAAGGAGGACAGTCAACCACAAAACACAAAAACAAACACGCAAACAGACAAATGAGAAGGCAAAAGTAATAAATACAAACGACATCACAAACTCAAAAGGGTTGACAATAGGGCTACCGCCTTGGAACGGTCAGTGGCAAAGTAGGCCACTGGGGGTTTAAACCAGTTCTAGGGTGCACCAAACCTCACATTTACCCTACTGTCATCCAATTAAAACAGGACAGTGTAAAAAAAGAAATCCCCGCCATGATCTAATCTCTAACCAACCAGGCAGCATCAATAGGCAATATAAGTAAAACACCAATATGCTCGTGTAAATATAATACAAAAACACAATAGCCTAGAAAGCCACAATGAAGGTACTCAATAACTTGGCAGAAGCCAGAGCAACAGGAGAATAAACCATCAAGGGCACAACAAGAAATATCATAGACAAACATCAAACGCCACCGTCCCAATGGGCTTTAGGTACGCGTCATCATAGGGTCCACAACCTGTCCGGTCATCGTACAATTAAAGAGGAAAACATAGTGGCGAACTGTAAAAGTGTCCAATACCAAACATGCAGTACGTTGCAAAATGATAATGTCATAACCTCTTTTGATAAACCTTTTAACAAGTTTAACAAAGATAGTATGAAAATGATCATGACCAAGAATCTTGCGAAGTTTATAAATCACATCACCATAGAAGTCAGAATGTGATAGTCCTTGTCGCAGAAGACTCCTTAAATTAGTTATATTGTATTATCTGATAATTATAAATGATACTAAATATACCATATGTTCAAGAAGCCCCTGTAGTTCAGTGGCAAGAACGGCAGTCTGTAACTGAACATCGTGTGTTCAAGTCCCTTGAGAGGCAAACGTGTTTCTACTGCAAAGTATAATGCTGCCTGTACGATGTGCACTTCTCGATGTCTATACAGTAAATGATGTCCTGCGCTAAATTTGATCGTTTAAATACCCGATTTCGCCATAAGCTGGTCAACATGTATTTACAAATAAAGACACGCCCAAAAAGATGAAAGCGATTTAAATACAGGGTCTGTAGCTTTAAGGTCAGTTTACCTTACAGTAGTAATATTGCGCGGGCATTACATGTCAACTCCTATGTACAAAAAAACAACAACAAAAAAGCGCACACACACACAAATGTGCCGATATTCTTAAATTTGACTTGTACGATGAAATTAATCAAAACAATATTGATATTCGCGAATATAATATGTATCTTCAAGATGCAAAACTATTTGTACACACCAGATGCAATTTACTGCCTGAGTTATATTTAATGTTCGAATACACGTGTTTCGGAGAACGTTCCTTAAATTGTTGATACATTCGATAACTGTAGATAATAAAGTGTAACAGTGAAGCGTTTTATTGCATGAGAGGATCTTTATTTACATATCAAGGCTTGTTTTTCGTTACGGTTCTTTAGTTTTTGCTTCGTGCAATTTGTATGTAGCATTTGAAAGCATAATGGTTTACTTAAAACGTTAACAAATTACCTTTAAACTAAACAAAAGTCGTTAAGATAGGAAATACAAATGATGTATTTCTGTATTCTCATACACAAATACATAGAGGATATTTGTTATTTTGGAGTGCATAACATATTTTTATTTCATCGAGAAGTAAGAACACTTTATATTTCCACAAATGCGAAGCATGAGTGAAAATATAAATATTTTCTCACTTCGTGATGAAATAAAATATGTTATTCACAACAAAACAAAAAAAAAAAATTTTTATTTTATGATTTTGCAAACACTGTTTCAGGGAAATGACGATAGAAAAACAAGGGAGAACACATGTTTTGCCAGACTACAAAAACAAGTCCAAAGATATTTTATTAATAAAATAAAACTTTTTTTTAAATATATTTATATTGGCAGTCATTTTCTTTTACATTTTAAAATATATTTCAAATCATTGTTTGAATAGAATGTACAATTCGCAGTGTTTTTCTCTTGGCATGTTTACATTTGCGTAGGAATGTATTCCTCGATGTGGAGCAGAAAAAGTCTCTTTAATAGACGTGTGGTATATTTGTATGCATGAACTTGTTTAAAACAGATACCAAGATGTCTGTGTGTCCTTTTACTAGGTGGCAATTAAATACGTTATACCACTATCATTGTGTTTGTATCGACGACTACACGCTGTAACCACTCTGGACGATAATGTTCCAACGACGTGTCTATTCACAATAGGAATTATTGAGTATGGTCTAAGCGGTAAACGGGATACTCTAGAAACATAGGCCATGAGCTATATATTTTGTTACCATCTCAAATTCTTACAGCTTACATGTTATTGAGTACCTTCTATGGAAAAAGAAATCCGTGATAGCAGTTCGAACATGGCTGCTGATTCTTGTTATTATAGTTATCTCCCCCTTATTAGCAAACATCAAGTTTCTGTAAAAAATATCTTTCTCAGAAACGTTAAGGTCTAATATTGCCCAACTATTAAAAGTTTAGGGTCCACTATCAACTATTTTTAAAATAGTGACTCTATGATAATATATGGCCAAACCCTGGGGGTAATAGTTTTACATAGAGTTATAATGTTGGATTTTTTTTAAAAAAATCTTCCTCTATTAAACTGTAAGAGCTAGAGATCTAATGATATGCATGTAGCATACGGCTATGGTCTGGTTGCAAGTTTGTTAAAATATATACCCTAGAGTCATATAGGAAAATCTTTTAAAACTCTTGTCTGAAAAGAGCCAGAGGTCTAATATTTTACACGAAGCATAAGCTTACATGTAGCATTAGCCTATGATTATCTACCAACGTCGCTCAAATGGTGAATCTGGTATCAAATATGGCCTGATCCCAGCGTTCGCAGTTTAACAAATATATGAGAGTCTATAACAAATATCTTCAGAATCTCTGAAACTTCAACAGCTCGAGGTATAATACTGTACATGTTATGATATAGTGTCATATTAAGTACTAATATTATTAAAATGGCACAATATGGACCGCGTATGTTTAATTGTCTTCTATTATCCCTAAGCCGTTATTACAATAGTTAACAAAACAGCAATAAGCTAGGCATATATAAGGCTTGCAGACATGAAGCAACTCGACATGCATGAACTTGATGCGAACTTTCTAGAAAAGAATGACCGTGAATCCAACTTCTTGGATATCACCTTAATGACCTTTTAACCGTTTTGTTGTATGCATTTTGATGCAGTCACCCGGCTTAAGCCCACACTGGATCAGTGAATAGCAAGTGTACTTTAAATCTAGATGACCCGGTTTCAAGACTCGCCGGCGCCAGTGAGATTATTGAGCAAGACACTATCCCTTACCCTCTTTCGTTAGATGTGCGGTTTCTCTCTCTCTTTAAATACTCATACAGAGATCAATGACAATCACTTTTTAGCAATACAAGTCTGTGTCATTGTTGGCAAATGTTATATACCCCTTCATTGGCAATACATTGTCATTATTAGGTAACTGTCATTCAACTTGTACTTGCGTGCGCAAACATAGGGTGATGCTAACTACATGTAACAGGTCCGATCCATACTATAATCAAGTACGGAGAACATAACAACCTATGTTAAGATGCATATCCTAAACAGGTGCTACTGTAACAGCTGCATCCATACTAACAAATAATTGCCATAGTAGTAGTTAGTACAGTGGTCTTGATATTACCATAGAGGTTCTTCATCGATTTTACTTTCAGTATTGACACAAAAATGGTTCGTGAAAATGCATATACTAGTTTTGCATTTTATAGGCAGAAGTGTTCATTGTGATTTATGTTGTTGGTATTCAGGTGTTAAAATCGTTAAAATGTACATACATTGCTATTAAAATGCATTAAAATAGACATCTAATAACATGTTTGCAATTTGCAATTTTGCTTTTAATACTTCATGTATTGATGTGTTATGTGTAATCCATATGTTCATTTAAAAAACCTTGTACTTCTACTTCCATTTATCAGACTGTTTCTGTCGTTTGTGCAATACATGTATATATCAGATTCTGTTTTCTTTCTGAAACATTCATATATGTAGCATATTCATCCATATATATATATATATTATACATATTGATGATAGTGGTTACTGATATCGTTCAACATGTAGATAGTAATATTCGATAATCATGTAAATCAATACCTTTTGTTCTTATTGTGTTTAAATGTACCAAGTATCTTATTTTAAATACAATTACAGAAATATAAATATGATGTTACTCTACAAACAGTTTACTGGAGAAAGACACGTTGATGTGACTTCATGTATTTCGTGTATTACCACAAGACATGCATCGGTATATTGTCAACTAGGCACCAATATATGTAGCTCATGTATATGCATGTATCATTTTCAAATATGCACCATTATGTATTTTATATATATATATATTCATCATTACCAAATATGCACCATTAGGTATTTTATATATAGACATGTATCATTATCAAATATGCAACTGTCGCTTTTTTATATACAGACATTATCAAATATGCACCATTAGCTATTTTATACATAGACATGTATCATTATCAATTATGCACCATTAGCTATTTTATATATAGACAAGCATCAATATCAAATATGCACCATTATAGACATGCATCAATATAGTATCAAATATACACCATTATATTCCATTGATATGAATATGATATTATTCATATGTATATATCAGAAAATGTTATAATACTTAGTTGCTAAAGAAAGTGTACACTGAGTTTTTCAGATTGAATTGTATAAAGCTTTTTTTAGAATTAAAATGACAATTTCCAAAATGAATATGCCATGTTTGGTACCAAAGTTTTTTATCATTACATTGCCAATATCATGTTGTCATTTGTTTTTCAATGTGTTTAATCATTATGAAAGCGCTACAGTTATGGCCTATTAATGTTCGATTGTTTATATTAGCTACCTGATCCAGATTGCTATCATGGAAACAAAAAATGATGGTAGAATTTGTTGGTAACAATATCGATTTGTTTGGGTCCTGGCTCAAGGCCTAAAACGCTTAACACTTACACAATAACACATCAATATTGCATTATCATCACTCTGCTTTTGGTTTTACATTAGCAGATAACATTTGGTAATTCGTATAGCACACACATATAATACTAAACCTCATGAATCAAAGACGTACACTATTACTTGTGTGTTCCTAAGACCTGTGAACTAGATGTCATTCCAACACCAAAGTTGAAAGAACATTTGCAATATTTCATACCGATTGTAACAGAAATTGTGAACATATCGCTTTCATCTGGAGTGTTTCCAATGGAGTGAAAAAGTGCTGTGATTAAACCTTTACTGAAGAAGAAGGGTCTCCCTTTAGAACTTCAAAACTATCGGCCTGTGTCAAACTTATCATTTTTATCAAAAGTTCTGGAGAAATCCGCCTTGAAACAAATTACTGATCATATTGAAGAAAAAGATTTCTTCCATCATATCAAAGTGCATACCGAAAATATCATGGTGTAGAAACAGCAATGATTAAAATGTATAATGATCTATTGAGTGCAGTAGACAACAACCGAGTCACAATAGTGGTTATGATTCACCTAAGTGAAGCATTCGATACAATTGATATTCCAATAGTGCTTCAAATTGTTCAGGATGACTTTGGTATTTAAGAAACTCCATTAAAATGGGTGGAATCCTACTTGACTGAAAGGACAATGAAAGTAATCGTCGATAAATAAGCTTCCAATACAGAACCCCTGAGAGTCGGTGTCCCACAGGGCTCCTGTGCGGATCCAGTCATGTTTACCATGTATATTGCTGCTCTGAACAGGGTTGTACGGAAATATCATGCTGATCTCTATGGATATGTTGATGACCATAAAATTGCTTTCAGAATTCAAGCTGGAAATGTTCAGAATGAGACTATTGCTCTTCAACAGCTCAGTGATTGCCTAAATGATATAATTACGTGGATGACAAAGTACAAGTTAAAAATGAATAACTCTAAAACCGAAATTATTATGTATGGAACTAAGTATCAGTTAGCAAAAATTAACATCTCAAGTGTTAATGTTGGTGGATGTGAATTGAAGTGTGTCGAACATGTGAGAGACCTGGGGGTACATATGGATAGTACTTTAAATTTTGACAGACATATCAGAAAGAATTGTCGAATTGCAAATGTCCAGCTGAGAAATCTGAAAGGAATTCGCAAACATCTCTCACAAAAATCAACAGAGATATTGGTACATGGACTTATTCATTAGCATATTGACATTTGCAATGGACTTTTTACTGACATCACTGCCTATCAGATTGATAGACTTCAGAAAGTTCAAAACCATGCAGCGTTGTCATCAATGCTTCTTATGACCAATCTAGCATCGACATTCTTAAATCTCTTCACTGGCTGCCTATAAGGGCAAGAATTATGTTCAAAATACTAGTCCTGGTTTTCCGAGTTGTGCACGGAACAGCTCCATGTTATTTGAGTGTTTTTTTCTTTTGTGGTCAGGGAAAGTACAAATTAAGATCATCAGATGAGACTGATTTGGTTTTTTCTAGAACCAGAACGAGAATTGCTGACAGATCATTAGCTGTGGTTGGCCCAAAATGGTGGAATACTCTCCCTAAAGACTTAAAGTGTGTCACAGATGAAAATAATTTCAGAAGCAAACTGAAGACACACCTGTTTATAAAGTTTTATAACTGAATGACTGAACCGTAGTGATTGTCTTGTGAATATATGACTTTGTACATATTTATGAACTGTGTGAGGCGCAAAAGAATATTGTATTATAAAATGTTTGCGCTATACAAATGAGTTGTATTTGTATTTGTAAGAAAAGATAGCATTTGAAACAAAGTGCAAATGAATTTTGATACTTAAACATTGATTCAAATACTGTCTTTTATAATGACGGTAGTAACTAAATAACAGTTCCATAGTGCGTGTTAGCGTTTTATTTTGCACTTGCCATTTACTTCCTGAATTTAAATGCCAAAAAAAAAAAGCGAATCAATTGGTATATTTACATTATATACCCAACGGTTGCTATAGTATCAGCAATAAAGTGTCTTGGGAGATGATAACAACATATAAGAGATAGCACTACCGTCAGTGTATTTTCAGACATTGAAATATACGATTTCTATTGAGACACTCTGAATGCGTGTGCAGTGAGTGTAAGTGAGTGTAGTGCAGTGCGTGTAGTGTATGCGTGCATAGCGCTCAGGTCGTTCTACAGAGACACACTGATGCGTGCACTGCCAAGCATAGTAGTCCAGCCTACGGGAAAAATATTTTTTTATTCGAAATTAAACACTGTTTTCTTTTCACTTTATCAAGTGAATGTAGATATATATCCACTTAACAATAACCGTTACAAATCACACATAGCAGTTAAAGTTACAATGTCGTAATAACTTCAGATATACGTATTGCCTGGTTTATGTTTTTGATAAGGTCTAAAGAAACACATTTTAATCCGTTGTTCATCTGCATTCACCTTATTGTATTAATTTTCCTATTTGTCAAACACGCATGTAAAGTAAAACGTCTGTAGTACATATAAACAGAACTCGGTTAAGATACACCATTACCTTCCCCAATAACAAAGAACCGTGTAAAAGTATGCGACTTCTACATGTTAACACTGACATGACATTTCTTTCAACATGGTTTCATTAGTCCTCTTAATCCATTACGTGGTCCGAGTATTAACTGTCATACCCCATCCAACCCCTTCTCCAAGAAGCGAAAACGGGGTTGCCTGGGGTATAAAATAAAACCTTAATTTCGGCTTAAACATTTGCATATTGTAAAATTAAAACACTTAATAGGCAATTTTAAACAGGTTAAACAGGTTATCGCTTTTTTCAGTAAAAAACGTTTTAAACGTGATTTATAGTCGAAATATCCGTTATGAAATCCCGCTAATATAAGCATTCCAATACTCTTAATGGAATTAAGGTGGGACCACGTAATGACTCATGAGTCATGAAATAAAATGTTACTTTTTTTTACCGAAAAACATTAAAATATCAGCCATCCATTTATAAGTATTCGTAATCTTCAATGAATTTTCTATTTAAAAAATAAATACCGTTTTAATCCAAATTCATTAGAAGTACTGGTTATTCCTGACATTTATTCCATGTTTTATAACATCATTTAATTAATGTTATAGAATCATCTAGATATATCGGCACTGAACACACACAGCAGGTTCGTTATTACAAACGGAAAATGAAGGTGTTTGAACATAAATGTATACAGGTCTATCTAAAAACACTTAAAATAAATATTTCACCTCTTCGGTTACACTCTGCGTCATCAATGCAAATTCCACAAAATAACTCTTCATTTCTTAGAACCTTTAAATCTTCATTCGGCAACCTCGTTTCATGTTCCTTCTAATACTATTACAAGGAGTTTTAATAATGACTCAAAAGTTTCAGTTAGTCCACTAGGATTACCTGTTGAGGAAATACCATATAAAGTCTCCTTTCAGAAATCGTTTACTTCATTCAAGGCGCAGAGTGTTTTCTTCTATTAATAAATGCAAGGCTAAGAGGTGCAGTTGTTGCAATTATTTATCTTGCAAGTCCACCATTAAATCAGCTGTTAATGGTAGAATGTGTAATGTATGCTTGATTGACGTACATCTCACGTCACTTATGTTTTGACTTGAAATGCAACACGTTGCGGTATACAATATTTTGGACAAACAGGTCGAATTTTAAAAGTTTGATTTCGTAAACATAAATATAATGAAGGTAATCCTTAAAGGTTAACAATTACTTGTACCAACACTTTCGTCAATCAGGTCATACTTTTGGTAACGTTACTGTTCAAACGGTTGAATATATAATTTATGATAATGATGCTTTAAAGGGGATGTAGCGTTACAGTCAAACAAGCTCTGCTATTGAGTGTTCTTGGAACTTGGAAAAAGGTGAAAGAATGATCAAAATCGGATAATAAACATAAAAGATATGACCATTTAAAGGTTTCTAAAACGAATATGGGAGAAGCCATTTTTAGAACTAGGATGTCATAGTTCCATATTACCTTATATGGAATATTGATAAATATCATTTAAATCAAAGAAAATCACTGCAAATGAATGCTTTTTTTACTGGTCATATACAGCATTATTGCCATTAAGTATTACATATTTTTCATACTGTTGCAGTCATTTTTTCTCTTTAAATCAGTAAATTTTCATATTTATAAATATTCCATATATGGTCATTTAGAACCGTGATGTTATAGCTCTCAAAATGGCCGCTTCCATATCCACTTCAACAGAAACTTCAAGTGATCATATCTTCTTTGTTTATCATCCGATTTTGATAATGATTTCACCCTTATTCAAGTATTTTAGAACTCTCAATAAAAAAGATGGTTTGGCTGTGTCGCTAAATTCCCTTTAAAATAAAAGCTAGGCATATAACAGAACTTAAGTGAATGAAAATCTTACAGACACCATATCCACTCGGCCTTAATGACAATTATTATCAGCAATATTTCAAAAGATCCTAATACTTTCTTTCTATATTTTCTATTCAAAAGCGTCACTCTAGGTCTCACGGTCGTATCCGTAATGGTAACATCAAACGTAAATCGCGTGTAATTATTTCAGTCGCTGATTTACATACTACTTTTAAACAGTCTGGAAAGCACACTATGCTTTCACGGCTTACCTCTCTGTCCATTCCTTCACTTAAGTTAATCGACGAGGAAGCAGACAAAATATTCATTCGTACAGATCCCTTTTATAACACAGCTTTTATAATTCAAAGCTACACGCAACATGTTCTCCGACCCCATATTGACAAGGAGTCTGATCACGTCGGGCATTTTCTAAAAATACCATATCTTACTATATCTTAATAACGGTATTTATTTCATTGCCATGCCTAGTATTTTTCGAGATAATCATGTAGTTGATTATATCCCTAAATATTTCAAAAATTCAGAAAGTCCTGTAATTTGCTGTAAGTATAAAAAACTATTAAAAATATTATTGTCAACTACAACAACATAGTTGCTGACCTTAATATAGTAAATAACACTCCTAAGGAATGTGAATTTTGCTATGCTCCAGCAGGTCATGTCATCACTGGTAATTTTGATATTGTTGATAAACGTATTCGGCATTTGTTTTCTAAAGGTCCTACGTATTGATTATCTGCAACAGTCGATTTTAATGCCTGTCGTGCTCAGATCGACCAATCCATTGTGGACTTTAGTATTAAATGATGTCGTAGAGAGTATGCTGACCCAAACTCTCTTTCTATTTGGAAAAAGTCAATTTTTAAAATTATAGATACACGTATTAACTTGTATAATGCTAACCCTTCTTTACTTCCTCCGAGACCTAGGTTTTCCTTTTGTAATTTAAAATTGGGAATTCAAGAATTGCATAATAAATTTGTTTTAGTTCCTGCTGATAAAGCAGCTAAGAATGTACTTATTTTTTTGACGCCTACATTATGTCAATGTTTTATCTCTGGAACTCGGTAGCTGTAGTTCGTATACTCCAGTCCATTCTAACGAGGATGATGTTGTTTCCACATATATCACTCGGTTCAAGGCTGGGGCAGACGAAAAGCAGCACAAACTGCCAACTATGTACTGAATTCCTATATTACATACAATTCCGTATAAGGCCCGCTTTATTTCGCATTCTAATGCCTGCACCACCACAAACATAACTTCTTGTCTTACTGCCGTTAAAGATCACGTTAAACAATATTGTGCTGAAGCTTATAAAACTCTGGGATTAATTTGTTTTGGTCTAAATAATGCAGGCGACGTTCTTGATAAAATATGCAATGAACGTCAAGCTTCATCTATAAGAACTCATGATTTTTTTTAGCGATTTTGCTGTAAAATGTTGAGTCCGTCAATCAGTCTATAATTCAATACATAAACCATTGCTGATTGATGCGGATAACTTCGTTAACCTTGCAATCACAAGTACAGAAGTATATCACCATGGCATGTGGAAAACCAGACAAGTCTGATTGAAAGAAGGACTATGGTGATCTCTGAACTATCAACCTCATCGACCTCTCTTTGGGGAGGGATGTATAGTGTATGTGTTAATGTGTCGTCAACATCTCAAAGTCTCGTCAAATCTCCACTAACTAATGCTTGATTGACATACGAAGATACAAGTTTCTTGATATGGCATTTAGTGGTATGTGGCTCTCCAAAACTATAGCCGTTGCATTATTAAAAGAATATATCACTTCTAAAGTTCTAGTAAACAGTTCTTACAATAACAGAAATGTGATTTGCATGTTGCTTAAATGCGCACCACATTATACATGTTGTCTGAAGCCATTCCATGGGACTGCCCTACTGTTATTAACGAATATAATCTTCTTGATTTTTAAAATACTTGGAGAATAATGTCCAATAGATGGAACCGTCTGATTTACGTTTTCTTCCGACGGACGAGGCTAGGGGGAAGTGTTGTGATGAAACTTAGTGACGCCGATAAAGCCATAATACAATGGCACAGAAACAGCATATATATACTTAAGGAAGAAAGAATCGCAGCTAGGTATTTCCGCTATATAATGTATATACTGCACACTTAATTCCACGTAATATTCAGGAAAATTCAAAGATTATTTGAAAAAACATCGTTGCATCTAGTTAGAGAATGAACTATGAGTAAACTGTACTGCTGTAGACTTTTTAAAAAGAGTACACCTTGTAACACGAAATTCCAAAATGTTGACCATCTACTTTGAAAATTTGAGCCATTTCAGTACTGTATTTACTGTAAATAGATTGCACAATTTTACATTCTGTTTAATCACCTGTTTGTGTCAAACGCGTATTCTATCAATAATTAATCTTTAAAGCGATACTTGTTGGTACGTTATGTGTTGTTGTTGTCTCTTTTACCGAAAGGAAAAGTCTAATGTAGCCATTCGATTAATATCATAATCCATACAAATTCCAAGGTTGCGAAGATGGTATGCATATGACGGTTAACCGGACTTTCCTGCGATGTTCTCTAATTGTTAAACATCCTCTTAGGAACAAATTTAATGTGAAGGGCAACCATATCATACTAAACGTTGGAATTAGGAACTAATAGTTGTACCGTTAAATGCCGCTATTTGATTTGTTTTCGAGCTCATTCATGAAACCATCAACGACCGTAATTTATAATGAAAAGTGAATCCCTTCGAAGCAAAAGGCACAAACAAGAGAGAAAATAGCAAACTCGGTTTTAATGGGTCTGTTCAAGAGAAGTTCTGTTCTGTTAGTGGATTCTTTATTGGAAGCAATTGATTCTATTAAAGAGTAACCTACTTATGAGGAGAAAATAAAACATATGACAGAGGAAGTGTAAAAGAGCAATTTGGAAATTGTCGAAAACGATATACATAACTATAGATATATAAATCTAACAGAAAAAGCAGCATTTAAAGACGACTGTAAACTACAAACACGCACAGAAACTAAGAATACATTTAAAGATGAATAACATGCCAAATAAGACACCACAAACACAAAGGGGTTGACAATAGGGCTACCGCCTTGAAAAGGTCAGTGGCAAAAAAGGTCGCTGGGGTGGGGGTGAGGTTAAACCAGGTTATATGATGCACCAAACCTCACACTTCCCCTACTGTCAACCCAATAAAACGGGACAGTGTTAATACAGAAATATCCGCCATGAACTATTCTCTAACCAAAAGGCAGCATTAATAGGCAATATAAGTAATACACAAAGATGCTCGTGTATATATAAATAGAAAAATACTGTAGCCTAGGAAGCCACAAAGAAGGTACTCAATGACTTGGCAGAAGCCGGAGCAACAAGAGAATAAAGCATTGAGGTCACGACAAGACAAGACTGCAGGCAAAAATAAAACATCACCGTCCTTTTGAACATTGAATGAGAAAAATGGTCCTATAGAAATCACAGCACCCAAATACAATAGTAGATCCGCATTCTAGCACAAACACAGAGCAACTTAACTATACAATGAAAAGGACAATACACAACAGAAAGAATGGTTATCGACTTGAAACGGTCAATGGGCAATATGGTCTACTGGTTAGCTTACTGAAGTCTCGTTTTAATCGAGACTATTCACTAACGGTAGGTAGTGAACATCCCTTGCTACCACTAACCCCTTCTAGTAATGGCTTGAGCAGAACAGAGTATTTAAAATGCTTTTAAACTAGAAGCTTTTGAACCATCCCCAAGAGGTATGAAAATGACGATGATGGAACCTCCATGTTATATTGTCAAACTAGTAAATGGGCACAGACGTGTGGTCACAGTTTCTAACCAAAGTTTTTCGTTAAACGAAACCCAATAAACGAATAAATGAAACAGATAAATCTCGGCGGAAATAATATTTCAGTTCAGTTATATTTATTATACAATTAGAAACATTCATCAAATCACCCACACATACTTAATCGGCTAGAAAAGTTGCCTTCTAAAGGACATTAGGAAAAATATATTTGTATAATGTAATCCGGCTAGAAATATTACAGTGTTTGTAACGTATAGAGTTATTGATTGCCTAATGACATCTAAGCTAATGTGTTTCTGACTGAAAACATGTTACACTTGCTTTGAGATACCATACCTTAGGTTTGCGGAGATTGTTTCCCAAGCTGTGTGGCTTTAAAGTAGAATACCACTACTCAGGCCAGTGGTAGAGGGCGTGAGAGGTGTGTCAGCTTATATTAAAATTCATGAAAAGTCTCAATAAAATCGAGCCTGCTACTTTTAAAACTTATTTGTGTTTGTTGATTCCATGGGATCCCATTTTCAGTATTTATTGACATTCACACTAACGTTTGTTTAGTGCAATGTGGCTGCTGTAAAACGTCTCCCTGTGCTACAAAGCTGTAGTGTTATTTGTACTGGTCCATTTGGATCATCAAGCCCAATTTGTGTGGCTTGCTGAAAGTAGAATACCGCTTGTGCCAAACGTGAGAGGTGTTGCACCTTATTTTACCACTCATGTACACAATAAAACGTCTACTTTTCTCTCTTGCTATGTTTGTTGATTCCAAGGGATCCTAGTATTTAGAGGTTTGATATCATCATTACCTCCACCATAAAGTTTTGTGTTCCTTCCTGTTTTTAAATTAAGCTCGTCTGAGCATTAGTACCCAGGTGTTTTACTTTGATGCAATACAATCTCATGTTTGCGCATTAAGAATCATTTACATAAAATATCGTGCATATCAGAATAGATTTGTTTCTATTGTGTTATTACAACTCATTCTCAAATGTGTGCATACGTTCTTTGCTGTATCAAAAGAGACGTGTGTGCTATGTTTAACACACAATAAGAACTTATACGATATGTACCGATGTCATTGCAAAAAGCATTTACAATATTTAATTACACATTAAAACGATTTTTGTGAAATTACCACTTAAATACTTTTGCATAACTTAACTCAATTCAAGCATACATAATCTTTAAAAACATGTCTAACTTACATTAATCATGCCCGATATGACATGTCATATTTCCCAAATACAGACATACGACTATTCTTAAATTTGATTTCACGATGAAATTACTCTCAAAAAGTGATATTTTTAAGATAAAAAGAAATATCTTCAAAATGGAAAACAATTGTATACACAGATGCAATCTTTACTGCCCGCTTTCACCGCTTAATGATTTAATACACGCATTACATATAACATGGCTTACATTTATTTGTTTAATTTGAAACATTCGATAAATGTAGATCAACATGTATAACATACACGCGTTGTAGTGCATGTAACTGTCTATATTTAATATCAAAGCTTGTGTTCAGTTACCACTGGTTACTAATGTAGTTCATTTTGACATTTAGGTTAAGTACATCAGTTATATATTACATATTATCGAAAAAAAATACCAAAAAGGCGGTTTAATACGATTTTCGATAACCTGGAAAGGACATGCATTTTATGTTCTAAATTTATTTTCTCTGTATACAACTATACACAAAACATGCATATCGACGGCAGGCAACACGTACATGTATTATGAACTTGTACCAGCTTGCTTTATAAACGCTCAAATATTTTTTCATACAAAGATAGGTAAAAGGAAGAAATGACGAAAAATAATGTTTCTACTAACCTTTTTGCGCGTCTATTCTCAAACCACACTACAAGAAGAAGTAAGATAATCTGTTCAGTTAAATATCATCATTGTCAGTGTATTCCGTCTGCCTTCGTAATTCTGTAAAGTAATATAATATACAAATGTCTAGGATCTACAACGTACACAAATGGTACATTAAGCTCATCTTTTTCAACGAGAATAAGATGTATTGCAATTCTAATTATAAGGCTTTCTATAAAAATGATGGTATACACTTGGTGCTAATTCCTTGTAAATTAAAGGTAGGTAAATTCATTCGGGGGTTTCAACTAACTCATGTAATATGTACAATTATGACCAGGGACGTAAAATATGTCGATACATTGTACTGTTTCTTCTTCATTTTCTTCTAATATAAACCACTGACCGTTCCAAGGCGGTAGACCTATTGTCAACCCTTTTGTGTTTGTGATGTCGTTTGCATTTATTATTACTTTTGCCTTCTTTTTTGTCTGTTTGCGTGTTTGTTTCTGTGTTTTATGTTTGACTGTCCTCCTTGAATGCTACTTTCCCTGTCCGATCTTTTTATATTTCTTTGGATAGTAATATGATAGTTTGCTTAAGGGCATTCCACTTTATTAGCGACATGCAAACACTTTGTGTAGTGGTTGTCTATACAGGCATTGACAATCAAATACGAGCGCAATGTCCCTTGCTCAAATCCAGCCCGTGCCTCTATTTGTTTATTCCATTTATTCGGAAGCCGTATATTTATCGATGTTACATGTACGAAGGATAAATAAAACTGTATTGTTTTACGCATTGATACATGTAATAGATTTTAGGACTTTATGGATGCTCGTCGACGGAATCTAATTCGCCCGTGATTTGTTCATATTCAAGAGTTACAAAAGTTCAAGTGTACACTTGGTAGAATATCCCTTAAGCCGGTGCTAGGAGGCGGGAGAGGTGTTGCATCTTATAACTCCTCTCGCGAACAGACTCAATAAAACCGAGTCTGCTACTTTTCTCTAATGTTTGTGTTTGTTGCTTCTAAGGGATCACCTTTCAGTATTTATTGGTACCTTTAATTTTTACCACACCGTGTATCATGTATACGTTGCCGGCAGTGTTTGCCGCCTTTCAAAGAGTATTGGGTCTGAATTAATCAGAAATTTAGATTATATTATAATGCATTATTATAAAAATTGTGTATTGCTCATTCTTAAAAGCCACACAGATTGAGGGTGATCATCCCAAAGGACCAGCAGGTAAAAACATACAGATTTGTAGTGTCAATGCGAACGTTTACAGCTGCTTCACAGCAATAAACAAACGCTAGAATTAATGTCAAAACATGCTGAAAACTGCTTTAAATAATCATTCATTAAGTACATATATCTGACAATCAATCCTGAATAGCAAGATGAACAAGCTGCTTCTGATGTGAAGAATGCAAATGTCATAACAATTATCAGGTGTATTTCAATGTGCAACAAAATATACCGGTATATCTTTGTATATAATTCTTCAAACAACTAAACTCTGTTTTAATATCCACGTATTGTATATTGTTCAAGGCCATCTGCCTTTCGTTGTTCTGCTTAACATCAATGTTTTGTATATTGTTCAGGGGCATTTGAATCATGTTCTTTTGGTAAACAATGTGCCATCTGCTTTAGGGAAGTTTCTTATCAGATTGGTTTGTAATACATAACCACTGTTTCAAGGGTTCAACGCAGTAACTATAGAAGCTACATACAACTCAATAAGAGGATAGATCAGTGTTGCTTTGAACACATTTTTTATGGTAATTTGCCATCGAGAATTAATTAACTCCGCAATGTATTCAATAGGTAGGTGATGTCGACTTCGCAAGGACATCGATTGGTAATATGATATCTAGTGTTTTTACCGCAGTTTGCACTTGGTTGTATGTTAGAGGCATAGAAACAAAGATGTAAACCAGAAAAAAGCTAAGGCCAAATAAAATTATATGTATGGTTTCTAATACATGCTCATAAAATAATAAGGTAGATAGGTAGGAAAAACAATTTATTTCATATTTTGTCTTTTTTTTACTCTATTCTTTTATACCCAATAAATAAATAAACTTAACTATATATTTGTTCATATCATCAGATACAGAACCGATAGAGAAAAAAAAACAGAAGAAAAGAAAACATGAAATGCAAATGGTCAAAAAGATTTTTTAATTTTGTTGTTGTTTTTTTGAGGGGTAATAACATGTTTAGGGTCGGCCCCTAAAAAAAAGAGTCGGTCGGGAATCCGGAACCGCACCTATTATTTTATTTTTCCTAATACTGGTGTGAAGCTGTCGGAAACTATTGATTGATTGATTAAACGTAGGTATACAAGTCGAACAGGAAATAAAACCTTCACAGACCAGCCAATCAAAAACCGCATTAAAACAAACGGTATAAGTAGCACACGTGTTTAAAGCTACAAAGTCCCTATATCAATCGATTTCTTCTTTATAGGCGTGTCTTAATTTGTAATTTTATGTTCACCAGCTCATGTCAAAATCGGGTATTTAGGCGAGCAAATATAGGCCAGGAAATTATTTACTGCATATACATCGTACCAATACACAGGTAACAGTAATTTTTACAGGAAATAAAAGTTAGATTCTTTCGGGGCTCGAACACACGACATTCTGCTTTCAAGTCCAGTGCTCTATCCACAGAACTACAACGCTACTTGAGAAAATAGTATACTAACTAACATATAGTATGATGCAAAATAACAAAACATATTTGAACGCAACTAAAGATGGATCAGTAAATATGTAGTCCATATTGTCGCACGTGTAAATTAGCATTGCCTGGTGTAATACTCTATATAGCGCTTGATGAGTTTGTGTGCGCGCTTGCTATTACGTAATGCCTATTTAGTGTTAAAAATGCTACAACATACCAATAAATAGCATTGGTCTAGTGGTTCAGTCTACATTTTTCAAATCTTACAAGAGCAAGGCTGTGGTTCAAATCAAAAACTATTTTTTAACACATATATTATGAAGCCGTATATTTATCGATGTTATCTGTAAGGAGGCTAATTAAAAAATGTGAAATTTTGCTCATCGATTTCTGCTTATATACCGACTGTTGGGGAGTTCGTCGATTTGAAACTATTTCACACGTGACTCATTCATATTCATGAGTTATTACCAGTTAAAATACGAACTGTACAGCTTTAAGGGTGAAACTGAATCTATGAAAGTCAAACAATCCTTGTGGCATGTAAATATATCAATAATGTTTCGATGTCCGGTGAGACTGTTTAGGGTCTCCACACGGCACAAACAACACTATTGTGACAACAAAAGTAGTTATTTCTAATTTATAATGTGCAGCTCGTTTAGGGACACCTGTGTGTTTTTCAGAGATATGACGAATGGATTCATGCAGAGTCGGGGTTCTCCATGCATACTCTTTATATATCACACCAGCGTTGTGGCGGCGGCGGTAAAACGTTTCCCCTTGCTTGCAATCAGAACTGTTATTCATTCCGATCTATGAAGATCGTTGAGCCCGATATTTATACAGATATCGGTTGTATATTAAAAAATAAATTGTGTTTTTTGCTTAATTTCGAATAGGTGATTCCACTACTCCAGACTTTAAAGTCTCTGAGTATTTTTTTTAGTCGCCCTAAGCTAATGTTGCCTGCTTTTTAATTCAATATTTTGACTGTTATCTTCTTTTAATTCGCCCATTTTCTCGTATGGAATGGACTAAAATACCACATTGAATGTTCCATGTTCACCGTCATATGCATACCATTTTCGGGATGGCTCAACATTTCGTTCTATTGACATTTTAAATTTTGAGTTCTACTCAACCCAGGGCTATAGGGCGTGAACGGAAGCTAGCACTTTCACTACCGTTCATGAAGAGTCTCAATCAAATCGAGACTGCAATATTTTTTATTTATCGAGTTCGTCGATTTCTATATTTTCGCCTTCCATACTCTTCATCTGAGTCTGTTATATGTTGTTCTTACATCTTTTTATTCGTTTCGACGTAATATTTGCTAAGTATTTCTTTCATATATTGTTAAATTAGATCCCTAAGAAAATCGCACATAAGGAAACATTTACAAACTCGAAATGTGATGTATAAACATATATTGTGTAAATTGCAAACACAACACTTACTTGAAATGTGTTAGTGCCTTCTTCGCTGTATCAAAAATGAGCTTGTATTGCATGCATATTAAAAGCATTTCTAGCTTACAGTAACAGCTGAAATTTCAAACCTTAAATGTGAAAAAAATCTTCTCTAAAAATAGATTGCTGATATGTTTAAGCTATATTATCAGGTGGAAACTATTTTAAACATATTCAAAATTAAATTAAAAGAGGATCCATAAAGAAGTAACTGCATTATTTCTATTTAATGATCAAATGCACGTGATACAGAATACACGTGTTACGGATAAATGTGCATTATGTTGATATCAGTGTTCCAAAAATGAACATATACAAGCACAGGACCTGACGAGCTTCTGACCAGGAACAGGCAATGAACACAAAATGGAGAGACCCTGATATACTACGCCTTGCATAACAAGTTAGAGAATTCACATTTTGTTACAAGCGAAGTCGGCAGCGTCACTGACCTCGATTGACGGTTCACCTCGTGAGACACTGCTGTCAATCAATTTTGAACACGGATGGGGGAAAATGCGTGTAACTAACTACACGCGGTGTATACAATGTACATTCGACTTGACTTACTAGTTCATCACGACCTCGCCATTTGTTTGCGTGGCCTTTGTGGATTTTTATGTACACAGCCAGATGAAATGTCAAAATCGTAAAAAGGTCTGGTAAGGTCAGCTTAATAAAACACATGACCGAAAGTGGTGGTACATTTTACCCGGAGTTCTTTAATCAGAACCCGTTTATATTGCGCGTCTACTTACAGTCCCTGCCTAAATTAATGTTGCAAAATCTCACAGTTCCTAAGATCTAACATGGATATTAATGTTTGTAGGTCTATGGATCTTAATATGTGTATTTTCATCATCCAGAAAGCTGATACGCTTTACAGAAAATCCTGACAGTTGCGGAATTTCTTCACTGAAACAAATGTCATATCCCTTTCATACAATTTATGGTATTCAATATCTATCAAGGCAGATCGCTTCAATCCACATTAAGGCTTAATGTCAATGCTTTCCTCGCTACCTAATTCTTTCGAAAAAGTCATGTTTCATTTTACTACGTGACACGAAATGAAGTTATATTAATCTAAAACAATAACACGGTGCCGAGCAGAACAAATGTTTGACATGCATTTTGACAGGTCAATCTGGTGACGTTCAGTTTTCATTGGCCAACACGCTGGCAAAATCAAGGGCCAATCGGAACTGATCAAGCAGGCTCTCAAAAGGGCACGTTTGATCAGGGCCTTGATGCGCTTTAAATTGATAATGTCCAGGTAAACGCTTGTCATTTTCAACGGGGCGAGAAAGGTCAAGGCGGTACAACACAGACAAACGTTTGATCCGCCGCAAAGAGGAGTTTCTCAAATGTGTTGGCTTGTATTGCATGCATATTAAAAGCATTTCTAGCTTACAGTAACAGCTGAAATTTCAAACCTTAAATGTGAAAAAAATCTTCTCTAAAAATAGATTGCTGATATGTTTAAGCTATATTATCAGGTGGAAACTATTTTAAACATATTCAAAATTAAATTAAAAGAGGATCCATAAAGAAGTAACTGCATTATTTCTATTTAATGATCAAATGCACGTGATACAGAATACACGTGTTACGGATAAATGTGCATTATGTTGATATCAGTGTTCCAAAAATGAACATATACAAGCACAGGACCTGACGAGCTTCTGACCAGGAACAGGCAATGAACACAAAATGGAGAGACCCTGATATACTACGCCTTGCATAACAAGTTAGAGAATTCACATTTTGTTACAAGCGAAGTCGGCAGCGTCACTGACCTCGATTGACGGTTCACCTCGTGAGACACTGCTGTCAATCAATTTTGAACACGGATGGGGGAAAATGCGTGTAACTAACTACACGCGGTGTATACAATGTACATTCGACTTGACTTACTAGTTCATCACGACCTCGCCATTTGTTTGCGTGGCCTTTGTGGATTTTTATGTACACAGCCAGATGAAATGTCAAAATCGTAAAAAGGTCTGGTAAGGTCAGCTTAATAAAACACATGACCGAAAGTGGTGGTACATTTTACCCGGAGTTCTTTAATCAGAACCCGTTTATATTGCGCGTCTACTTACAGTCCCTGCCTAAATTAATGTTGCAAAATCTCACAGTTCATAAGATCTAACATGGATATTAATGTTTGTAGGTCTATGGATCTTAATATGTGTATTTTCATCATCCAGAAAGCTGATACGCTTTACAGAAAATCCTGACAGTTGCGGAATTTCTTCACTGAAACAAATGTCATATCCCTTTCATACAATTTATGGTATTCAATATCTATCAAGGCAGATCGCTCCAATCCACATTAAGGCTTAATGTCAATGCTTTCCTCGCTACCTAATTCTTTCGAAAAAGTCATGTTTCATTTTACTACGTGACACGAAATGAAGTTATATTAATCTAAAACAATAACACGGTGCCGAGCAGAACAAATGTTTGACATGCATTTTGACAGGTCAATCTGGTGACGTTCAGTTTTCATTGGCCAACACGCTGGCAACATCAAGGGCCAATCGGAACTGATCAAGCAGGCTCCCAAAAGGGCACGTTTGATCAGGGCCTTGATGCGCTTTAAATTGATAATGTCCAGGTAAACGCTTGTCATTTTCAACGGGGCGAGAAAGGTCAAGGCGGTACAACACAGACAAACGTTTGATCCGCCGCAAAGAGGAGTTTCTCAAATTTGTTGGGCAATGCGTAGTTTATATACTTATATACTTGCGTAATATCCTATTCACATCAGTGCAGCTCTGTTTCCTCATAATCTTAATTACAGCTAAATTCAAGAAAAAAAAGCGGCACTTGTATTAATAGTCTTCCTTAGGAATTATATGAAACCCAGTAACGCGTCCTTAAGGCATATTTAGGAAGTGAAGGAGTTAAATTGCTGTTGTTTAAAGGGGCTCATCACCACAATAAAGACTTTTTTTTTTCACGACGGTCTGAAGATGGAAAGGGAGAGAATCTGAGAGTGGGGGTGTTGGGGCGCTACATTGAAATCCGGAAGCATTGCTCTATTCTTCTTCGAATAGCTTCATATAATTTCTTAAGGGGACCGCCAGGTTTACTTCCTCATACGATGGACGAGGTTATTTATTGATTTATTTATTCATTTTGTTGTTGGTTTTGGTGGACGGGTTGAATATGCTCATATGATCACATTTTATTTGTACCTTTCGACATTTTTGCTTCACTCTTGCCATAGCATGGACATGAAATAATGATGCTAACAACCATGGTAACGTCAACATTGTTGTTAGCATCATTATTTTATGTCCTTGCTATGGCAAGCTCGATCATCATAAATAAATCAAAGGAGACCGAAAATTCGAGAAGCAGAGTTGTTTTCGATAAATAAATATATATAAATTCTCTGCAACGGAATATACTGGACTATATATATAAATATATTACTTGTCAGTTTTCTATAATTCGGTATACTAGAAAACATCATAAACTTCCTGGGTTGAAACACAAGTTACACTATATTATTTAAATCTGAAATTGATTTATGATGATCGAGTTTCATTTTGTTTTGAAAACAAATCTTTATATGCTTGTCTTTGGGTATATATTTGTCCTTCAGTTCGTTTTGTTAATCAATTACTTACGAGAAGAAACAATTAGTTTGTCAACATGACGTGGTCCTAGTATTAACTTTCATACCCCCAACCAACCTCTCCTCCAAGAAGCGAAAACGGGGTTGGCTGGAGTATAAAATAAAACCTTAATTTAGTCTTAAAAAGTTTGCCTGTTGTAAAATTAAAACATTTAATGGGTAATTTTAAATATGTTATCCCATTTTTTCAGTAAAAATGTTGTTAAACATGTTTTATTGTCGAAATATCCGTTATAAAATCGTATTAATATAATCTTTCCCATCGCTTAATGGAATTAAGTCAGGACCACGTAATGTAATATTTTGAAATGCTTGTATGTTTGTTGTTCTAAAAGGTTTCAGTTATTTTTTATTTAAACGTCTTCCAACAATGAGTGTCGTTATTTGTTCTTACGTGCTTTGAAATTATTCATAGGGTCTAGTGTTGGGGTCACAGAACATAACAGAACATAACAGAACACAAATAATATGTAGTTTTCAATTGCTAACAGTGTTGTTTTATTATTTTTTTATTAATTATGGATTTAGTATTTTGAAAACTGTAAACGCTATTCGCTTGGATTTATTGGAAAACAGCGTTTACACTTTTAATACATAAATTTAAATGTACTTGTGTAACAAATGTTGCATACAATTAGATTTAAAAATCGAACAGGAAATATAGCTTTCACGGAAAACTTTCCAAAATCACACATTCAAACAAAACATTCAAACAAAACAAAAATAAAAGCGCAAATGCAGCGAGTTATATTGCCTTAAGTTATCGAAACTACTCTGGACATTTGGTTATGTATTACATCCATGCACATTTCTCAATATATGAGTTTAACTTTTGATATAAAGAATGTACGGTTCGTCTATCATGTCTATGCATACCATAAGATATTTGGCTGCGGTTGTTGGTGTGTATTTTGGTAGCATTGCAAACTCAGTATTGATTGAGGTTTATTTTGAAAGCATATTTGTGTTTTGTCTTGATTTATCGTAATGTATTTCTATAAATAAATGAGAAAATGCTTTTCCAGACGTCATACTGCTGTAGACAAATACTTTGTTCCCCTTATCACGTATAGTACGTTCATTTTTAGTTCATAGAAAAACACTAACATATACTGAAATTGCATTGATAATCACACACACTGCTGTTCAATAAATATGATAAATATACCTTTGAAGAACAAACTAGGCTTTAGGCTTTGACAATTTTAAAATAACATTACAGAAAAAAAAAACTCTCACTAATACATCGTGTTGTAATTATATCAAACAGGCACTTTTTGAAAAGTTATAAGAAAACTCTGTTTACAAAACAAACATCTTAATTGCGGGTTGTTTTTTGCTTGGTACTTGCCTCAGGATAATGGGTTGATATGAGTATTTTGACACGAAATACCATTTCCTAATTATCGTAATACTACAGGATACGAAACGGGAAAAAAGAACATTGCTGTAATAGCTCATACGCTTTTTGTTGCTAGAATCAGGGACATATTAATAAACAGATAGGAAACTTCCTGTATTAACCAATGAAGCAACCAAAATATCACGTGTCACCTTAACTTTTCCTTCTATCTCCTCTCTCAATTATTCACTGATTTTGATGAGAATACATTCAAAAGATTCATAGTGAATAGCAAGTTTAGGTAATAATGATTTATGTTTATTTTGAAAATAAGAAATTGTATAAAAAGATGTTTAAAATTTAAAATGTCATCATTTTTCACTTTTCTCTTAAAAATCAAGGTTTTGACATAGTCAAAGTTTTCGTCAAACTCCTATTTTGTTCTAATGTAAGAGAAAGAAAAATACTACCATTGGAAAGAAAATTTGTGATGGAATTTGTCATAAATGAAACTTGTATCTATAATACTCTTCATGATATGTGTGTTTAAACTTGAGAAATAATTTGTGAAATCTTCTCACTCTTCCACGTGCAATTTAGATAATTTTCGTAGTGTCCAATCTGTTTGTTATAAGATCTGTGTTAGAATGTATAATGTAGACCTGTTAATATATTGACACCCACCAACGGTATCTTATTATCTCCTCTGCACATTAGACTATCAATTATATATGACAGTTTCATCAATTCATCTTTGATGTTTACATTATAAAAGAGTATGGGAGTGGACATTTGGAAACGTCCGAAAAAGATAAATATGAAATATTGCAGTCTGGGATTGATAAAGACTGTTCATAAACACATTTAAAGCAACATGAGAACCATGGTCCGTATTCATGAAGCTTCTTAGCAATATCCTAAGTCAAACTGTATATACTTTTCTATCGTTTTAAGAGAGATACTGAAAATCCATTGATAACCCCACACACTGCTGTTCAATAAATATGATAAATATACCTTTGAAGAACAAACTAGACTTTAGGCTTTGACAATTTTAAAATTACATGTATTTCGTGTTTTTCATGTACATGTAGTAAATAATGTATTTTCCTTATTTTACAGAAGCTGATGTCTGCCACCAGAAACAAAACTAAAAACTCGCACTAATACATCGTGTTGTAATTATATCAAATATGCACTTTTTGAAATTGTATACAAAAACTCTGTTTACAAAACAAACATCTTCCTAATTGCGGGTTATTTTTTCCTTGATACTCGCTTCAGGGTAATGTGTCGATGGATCTTTTGACACGAAATACAATTTCCTAATTATGATATTACTACAGGATACAAAATGAGAAAAAAGAACATTGCTGTAATAGCTCATACGATTTTTGTTATTAGCATCTGAACATATTAGGTCTGTGCTAGAATTTATAATGGAATCCTCTTAATATGTTGACACCAACCAAAGGTATCTAATTATCTCCTCTTCGCATTAGATTATCAAGTATACGTTATAAACACGTTTACAGGAAAATGAGAACCATGGTCAGTATTCATGAAGCTTCTTAGCAATATCCGAAGTCAAACTATATACTTTTTTAAAACACGTTTTTTATCGTTTTAAGACATCTTCTTTCTAACTTTGATACTGCTATGGATTAATAAAACCCGCAGCTAAACGTTTATCTTAAATTAAATACTATGTAATGTCGCGAGAGGTTAATAAGGATATTTGAAAAAATGTAAAAGTGTTAAGTTGTGTCTCAAATATTTTCTACTTAAATTGCTTTATGAATACGGGCATATCTGTTTTATTTTTCAACCTCGTTTCCTTAATCTTTATAGAACTGACTTTGCAAACATTTGGAATCAATTTTACATCAATGTGTATTGTTTACTTAATAATTCTCTTTTGTTTCACATTTGATTCTGAGGGTTAGTGTTATACATAGATAATCCTACATGAGTGACTGTTTAATATTGAATGATGCGAGTTAAATCAATTTAAAATTAAATAGGCGCGAATGAGTGATTCTATTTATCGCATAACTCCTAAAAAGCCTCATATGAAACATTTGTTGTTTTAGTTCCTTTGTAGCTTCACATATATAAAATTGTTTTATGATGATTTCGTTTGTTTGTATGATGACGTCGTATGTTGACGCGGTCTTCTCTGTACGCAATCGAAAATCTACCTTATCAATTTCCGTAATCCTTTATGATAAACGGTATAATCGCCAAGGCAATTCCGTTGCACACCGAGCTGAACGGAAAGGCCCGAACGATGATTCGGCATTCATTTGCATAGTTATTTCACCAGACCAAGTGTAATATGATGAATATATCATGGATATATGAACCAGTGCAAACGAACTACATACCCATATATATACTATATGATGGGATATCAAAACTGGATTGCTGGTTTCTATTATTGACATTCAATGCGAATATTAAATGATACATTTGGTGTCAATGGATGGGTTTCGTAAAGCATAAAGATAGTTTTACTTTCTGCTGCGCAATACAAGAACAGATAGCATTTTAGTATTTAAGCAATTGATGAATGCTAACCATATACCACACGAAAACAATTTTAACAGTTGTTACTGAATTGATATTTAAAAAAACACATACATTGAACCAAATAGAAAAAAAAAGCACGTCGTATTCATATTGACAGAAAACTACTTAGTATTAACAGCCATGCCATTTAAAGGTCATGTTTCCCGTCGACGAGGAGCTTAACAGATTGATTTCTGCGTTAATCACACTGAGACATAATGATATTCACCCCAATAGTTGTATTTCTTCAACTCATCGTTCCAAAAATATAGATATAAAAATCGAACACGAAAAGTAGCATTCAAGGACGACAGTTCTTTGTTTCTTGTGTGTTTGTGGTTGACTGTCGTCCTTGAATGCTGCTTTTCCAGTTCGATTGTTATATCTATATTGAACCTGAAATACACACAGAAGCAAAGAACAACTTTAAAGATGAGCTAACGTACACCTATAGTTAACCATTTTGTATCCTATTCTTTTCTTCCATTTCTCCTTAGTATTGTTATTTGATACGATTGCATTTTTTGGTTGACTGTGTTCTGTGAATGATACCATTCCTGTAGACATATTAACCTACTTGTGCATTTGCGCTATATGGCCTTTGATTTTCTTTTCAGTTTTCTCTTAAATAATTATGACATTATGGCAAGATACGAAGTGAACTGTCTGAAAAAAACACTTAACGATACTAGCTAATAGGCTCTCTGATTTTAGAATAAATCTTAAATTACTCCGAAGTTGAAATCCACCAAAGGCTTCTAATTATCTCCAGAACTCTGAACATAAGAGCATCAATTAGCTTAAAGTCTCTCAATTAAGGTTCGATATTCAGATCTTTCTACGGAGTATGAACAACATAGGCTTGACTAACGTGCGTGGGCTTTTCGCTAACTTTAAATTGCTGTTCATACTCCGTAGAAAGATCGAAATATCGAATCCAATCCTTATATTTAAATGTTTGCTCTATCTGTTTTTCAGACTTTAATAATGTAATCACGTTGTTTTATTTGTAATAAAATCAGTGATTTGAACATGTTAAAGCTGTAATACGTACTGCTGTAACAGCGACGTTGCCAACATTGCACGCATTTTATAGCAACTTACTGCAATTAGCACGAGAACGTCATGAAGACGTTACCTCACTCAAACAAAACAGGTTTATCAGACGAATTAACTGATCCTCACAGAGGTGTCGTCTCAAAATTATATGCTGTTCACTGGGAATTGAGGAACAACAAGACACAATAGTTTATTGCAGGCATGTGGTAACTTTATTATTCAGGGTTCGTGTCTTTTTAATACATAAATGTTTTTTCACAAAAATGAGGACGATATTTGTGTTCATAAATAAAGCATAGTTAGTGTTTTGAAGGAGCAGTTAAAATGCATATAAATTATGTAATAGCAATTAATTACAACTTTGCATTGCATATTATAGTAGCATATTACAGTATCCGATGTATGTATCACAATTACGCTATGTTGCATGAAACTGGTATAAACCGACATCAGTATTTTGTTTGTTCTTCTATGCAGCATCTGGAAATTGAATACAAAAATATAGTATTGTTTCGGGCGCTTGTTTCAGTAAAAAAAAAATTTGGAATTTTCAGACAAAATGCATCTAGTACTTAAATATGTTGTATATCAGTGAAAAGGACATTTTTAGTGGTAAATAAATATATCTTACTTTTCAAAATCAGTTGAGAAATAGAAAATTCCTGAGCGAGTGATGTCTTTTTTTAGAATTTGTATACTAAAATGTTATTAAATTATTGGATATTGGTAAATAAAGACACCCTGACAGTTTTATAACAAAATATGATAACTGAAATTATATGAAATTTCTTAATGTTCTGCTCCCCCACCAACAAGAAATTTTCATGGGAAAATCCCCATACAAAAATCATTTGGGCTCAACCGACTTTCAAAATGAGGTATTTTTACACTAAAAATAGTTTTTAAGATATATAATTGATGTACATATTATTTAAATTGTTCATGCCACTGCAGAAAAACCTTTGGCTGAAACAGGCGGCCTGAACACTAGTATGTGACAAGCATTTCAAAATCCTGTGTGCCTTTGTTTTAAATTTTCATTATGTTCCAAGTTATTGTAATGACGCCTATACCAATGTACAATATGGAATATTATGATCATATTCATAAACACATCTACAGAGCGGGACAAAATAATTCAGAGTACATATAAAGAATCCGGAATTCATTCGTATTTCGATAATACTATGAAACTACTGTGGTTGTTCAGTACAATTCTGGATACATACTGAGGTGTTTGAAGTATGTGAGTTATATATCTCTACACAATTTAACTGTATCGTTTGTTCATTTCTTCTGAATTTGGACTTTATTGTAGGATATTTCCAACTGATGGTATTTTTTTTATTATTTACACTGTATTGCTCATTTTGGGGGCTGAACACAGGATAAAAGCGAGGTTTGTGTACGTATTGCCTAATGACCATTCCAAGCCGGTAGCCATTTTTAAACACGCGATGTGTTTTAAACTGTCGTGTTCATTGAAAAATTATTTGGATCTTTGGATGTGGTACATGGATGACCTACAAAACGGTAATTAAACCGATTCAGACGTAACGCTAATGCGCTCATCTTATCAATATACTGGCATTAGCATTCCTTTTGATGCAATGATAAATACAACTAAGCGCACAGTATTTAGTGTATCATTAAGCGATTAAGCATATGGTATGAATGAATTATTCATTTCGATTTCAAATTTAGGAGTATGGTAATAACATTTATAAAATGTGTAGCGACAACGAAACCAATTAAAACCTTTCCCGGGGAAGCTATTTTGCAAATAGTTTAATAAATGCAGTTGGTAAATAGCATAGTGACATTAATTTCCTTTTTGTCCTAAATAAATTCAGAGCGAAACATATCTTCATAGTCTGATAGACCGACTACAACTTATTAGTGTTATTACTGGTCCTGTGTGATCATCTGTGTAGCTTTAAAGTAGAATACCGCTTACATCTGTGCTCGGGGGCGTGAGAGGTTTTGCATCTGTGTACTATTGATTTTATGAATATTGAGTTTTGCTCAACCCGGGGCTAGAGGGCGTGAGCGGTAGCTAGCATATTTCACTACCGCTCATGAACAGTCTCAATCAAACCGAGACTGCAATGTTTCGTCTGTGTCGTGCTCGGCCGTTTCAAAAGGTCCATTATCATTCTCCTTTTTTTATACATTACCTCTCACGAACAGACTTAATAAAACAGAGTCTGCTACTTTTCTACCTTGTTTGTATGTATTGATTTGCGCCGTTTTTGTACGAGCAATTAGACAATACAAATTCACGTTTATATTTCATAGACCATCGGATCATTTGTCTGAGTGTGTGTTACCGTAAAACACGATTATATTTCAATTGCGAAATTAATTTAATGTAAAATTTAATAAAATGTAAAACTGGATGGGTGATCTCTAAAATTGACATGCAATGTGAACATGTGTGTGTCCATAAAATGATACATTTGGTGTCAATTGATGATTCTCTTAAAGCATAAAAAAGTCATTTACTCTCCTCGCCGCTTTGTAAGGAATACATTACGTGGTACGAGTATTAACTTTCATACCCCATCCAACCCCTTCCCCAAGAAACGAACATGGGGTTGGCTGGGGTATGAAATAAAACTTAAATTTCAGCTTAAAACGTTTACATATTGTAAACTAAAACATTTAATAGTCATAATATAGTTAATTTCAAATAGGTTAAAGCATTTCTTTATGAAAACAAAATGTTTTAAACATGTTTTCTTGTCAAAATGTCTGTAATAAAATCCTGCTAATGTAAGCTTTCTCATCGCTTAATGGAAAATAAGGCGGGACCACGTAATGATTCGATTTTAGGGTATCTGTCTAGGAGGTTAAATGTTTTTTTTCAAAACGCAGGGTTATAAATAATTGAAGTTTAAGTATAGGAATACGTCAGGTGGTGTCTGACGTCGACTTCAAAAAAGAAAACGTCATAATCCACCTTATTACGAATATTACATAGAGATTATTTAACTGCTGGGATCAATTATAAGGAAATCCTGCACGATATGGTAGATGTGTGGTTCTTTTCACGAACGAGCGTAAGCCTACCATCGAGTAAAGGATTTCCATATAATCGATCACAACAGTTATATAATCTATTTATTACATTTTTAATCAGATTATGTATGATTTTAAACGGAATTATTCGCTTATTTGGCGTTATCAGCGGATGTTCGTCGACGTCATAACTCAACGTCGCAGTTAAATAGTTTTGTGCTCGGAGTTAGTTATAAATATTTAGCGATTACGAATATTTTTTCACTGAGAAACCCCAATATTTCACCCATAGAAATGTAATAAATCGCTGCACACGTTTATGTCACAAATGTGGTCAAACATACGAACGTTAATTTGCGAAATGGTCAAGTTTAATATTTCTGAAAAATTCCAGAAAACAAGCAATTAACAAAATGATCTTTTTTTTTTTTTTGGTGTTCTTTTAATCTCATTCAACTCAAGCAAATTTTGCAATTTTAGTTTTGATATTCAGAAACTTTAAGCAGTTATTCTTTTCATACAACGGTACATGTATCACTACTTTAATAATGTATACATGTTTGTGTATTGAAACCCAAAATATGATTTACTAAATGTGTCATTACATTTGTTTTAATATTTACAAAATCGGTAATTGATCATTTTAGAGATTCAACAAAAATAAACACCTTATATTCATGTTGACAGAAAACAACCTGCAAACGACCATACTTTTTATGCAGAACAAATTATTAAAAGGTCATGTTTCACGTTGACGAGGAGCGCAGCACATTGCTTATAAACGTGAATGCTTAAATATTCAATCTATTAATTACCCCCATCAAACGTATATCAATGTCATATTAAACAAATTCAAAAGACATTAATTTTGTAAAATAGTTGACCCATAATCAATATACACCGCGTGCAATGCTGATATTAAAGTCTCACAGTTCGTTTTCAATTTATTCCGTCAGAAGAACTCGTAAATACACGCTAACATTAAGCATGTTTTGTTTTGTTTCGGTATTGTGTCATGCAAAACATTGTTAAAGCAATGTAACCTATATAATACACTACAATTTGCGCGAACTGGAAATGTTTGAAACAATACCCTGGTTATTTAACACACTGGAATATTCAATATAAAAATTTTGCTACTTCCAGCTTGTTTTCCGAAATGCCCTCTCAAACCGAGTTCAGGTTTTCAGAATAGAAGTTGACATGTCTTAACATTATCCGGCCATGTTTTGTTTCATGAACAAGTTTCATTAAATCGAAATCAATACACAACAATCGATATTTAAAATTCACATATTACAATATCTGTAAAAAGCGAGAATAAGAGTTGACGTAGACCATTTTGAACAGGTAAACTAATCCACAGGTAACTGTATTATTATATTATCTGGCAATAGTTGTGCAGCTATACAATTCAGATTTACCTCAGTACCCCGTTCAGTCACGCAGTGGTAAAATAGTATCTACGTCATGCAAATAATACTTATTTTATACATACAACTTAATAGCGGTTTTAAATATATGTTTCTCTCCGAGGACTATCAAGAACTGTTCATATGATGTTTAAGAGTGAAATTTGTTAATTGATAATACTACACAAATGCTGGCCATTCATCTTTAAGACGAGAATACATTACATGGTCCAGCCTTAATTCCATTAAGCGATGAGAAAGCTTATATTATCAGGATTTTATAACGGATATTTTGACAATAAAACTTGTTTAAAAACATGTTTACTGAAACAAATGTGATAACCTCTTTAAAATTACCTATTATTGTTTTAATTTTACAATATGCAATCTTGATTGGTTAATCCAGTACCATTTTGTCTTTAAACCTGTTTGCATATAATTAAGTAAAATGCTGAGTTATGTTGTTTCGTCTTATTCTACCATAGGTTTAAATATATTATAGGTGCAATATCATCAACAGTTAATACTATGCAAAATTATTTGCGTAATACTTTTCTTATACTTTATATTAGTGATTGAACAAATACAAGTTAGTTAGGAACATTAATGTTTGAAAAAAATTATCCAGTGTCGTAAACATATTATAAGACGTATCATAAAAAATAGTGTCCGATTGCTTATGCTTCTCTTGTTTTGCATATGGTTGAACAAGTCAGGACTTCTGTTTGGTTATCATACTTAAAAGGGACAAACGGCTATTTTAATTGTTTGACAAAAAAAAGCACAGTGACCCGTACACTGTAATACTCAACGGGATAATAACGTGTACAAACTATCAGCGAATAAGCCGACTAAATGAGCTAATTGTAACCATGTATGTTGTTATTAAATCATGCCATGGAAACGTACACAGCAATATTACTGTTATTTTAATGCAAACTAAGAATGTACCAAACGGCAAACACACCTTTTCAATTAAACCTTTTAGACGTAATGATAATTTGCAGGTCGCTACATGTATTAGTATTAACATTTCCTTTGATGTTATTAAATCATGGTGCAAAATGCCTGGCGTTATGTAATTAGCAGGATGATCAAATATTAGTTTATGAATATACCTGATGAAAATGTAATCCTTCAACGAAGATATCCCGCGAGTGTTATTTACTGAAAAGAAAAAGGAAACGCATACTGGGTATTGTACTGCTCAAAGAAAATGCCCAATACTGGTAACAAGGATCACCAGCAGGCTATTTCTTTAAAGCGACAAATGGTTAATCTTGATTTGTGTAAAACTCCCTTTAGTGTTTGAACATCAATTTTTACTGTTCAATCATTAATATTAATTACAGGAATAATATAAAGCTAATTGTTGTTTTATTTACTGATTAGTCATTATATTGCACCAACACTATTTAAACCTATGTTATGATAAGAAGAAAAAATGTGTTATTGGATTAATGAGTCGAGACGCTAATCATTACGTGGACCGAATATTAACTTTCATACCTCATCCAACCGTTCTCCAAGAAGTGAAAACGGGGTTGGCTGGGGTACGAAATGAAACCCTAATTTCGGCTTAAAAAGTTTGCATATTGTTAAATTAAAAACATTTTTTTAAACATGTTTTATCGTGTTTTATTGTCGAAATACCCACAGCGTCCGAACGCAATTGTATCGTAGATCGGCACATTCTTTCTCCTCTTAAATTGCACTCTGTGTCTACTGTTTATCTTCACCAGGGAAATTCTAATACTTTACTCGTAAATTATCGATCAATTTGTCACGAATTAATCTTTATTCGGAATCTACCATTTATATTCCTGGCACTAACTTTATATTCAGAAATACTCATTCTGTTAAATTAACACCACTTAAAACTCCTGTACTAACTCGATATAAGGTTAGACCACAGGTTAATATTAATAGCGTACATATTAAGTCACGCCTACTAGACTCCGCAACCGCCTCCAAAAAGAGGTGATAATACGACGTTTCGGAGACACTTCCGATGCGGTTGCGTAGAGTAAATTGAAGCAGCAACGGTAAGTGTGAATTTAATATTTTCTTTTTTTTTCAGCCCTAACTCGATCTTTTTCAAACATCTAGGAATGTTGTACGATGTAGGAATGTTTTCCCTTCATGTTTCATGTGTTGGTTTCGAAATATATTGAAAAATGTAGTCTATAGAATTGTCATGAGTCAATCGACGAGTGTAATTTTCTCAACTGGACATGGTTGGTTTTTACACCTTTTTTCTGCTGTTTTATGAGAAATCTGCTCACGAATGAGATCTATGACTTTGAATTCACCTATCTTTCATCGTTCAATGAAAACAATTCAATCGAATATAAATTAAAAAGAATTAAGATCATTTTTTATGAAGAGGCGGTGTCGGAGAGTAAGAGGTTGATTCGGAGAGTAAGAGGCGGTTTCGGAGACATATACTCTATATAATAGATATTTACTGATTTTAAATGATAAGTAATGTATCAATACAATTGTTTAAGATGAATTACTGGTGCAAATACTTGAATTTTTTTCATTGAACGATGAAAGATAAGTGATTTCAAAGTCATAGACCTCATGAGAAAATTAGACTTGTCGATTGACTTATGACAATTTTACAGACCACATTTTTCAACATATTTCGAAACCAACACATGAAACAGGAAGGGAAAACATTCCTACATCGTACCACATTCCCCGATTTTTGAAAAAGGTCGAGTTAGGGCCGAACAAAAAGAAAATATTAATTTCACACTTACCGCTGCTGCTTCAATTTACTCTCCGCAACCGCATCGGAAGTGTCTCCGAAACTTCGTATTATCACCTCTTTTTGGAGGCGGTTGCGGAGTCTAGTAGGCGTGTATGTGCAACTCGAAAAGGTGTAGTGCATGTAAATACTTGTCACAAAAGTCCACTATTAAATCCAGTACCAATGGTAGAGAGTTCGGTGTCAGTATACTTTCAGACATTTACTGATCATCAAGTAATATTTATGTTTTGACTTGACATCATCCTAAATGTGGAATACAATATGTGGGCCAAATTGGTCGATCCATGAAAGTTCGTCTTCGTGAATATTTGTATCAATTGCGTCAGTCGAAACGATTTAAAAACTTTCTTTATACACACTTTAGGGATTCGAGCCATTCCATAGATGGTGTTAGCATTCAGCCTGTGGAACATATTGATTTGATAAAACTGCTTCCAACGGTACAAGTTATCGCTGAACTCAAATGAATAAAGCAGCTACAAATTCCGTATCCGTTGGGGATAAACGATAACATTTATTAAGAAGGAAACATTTCCTGAGATGTTTCTTATTTTATATAACTTTACAACAACATCTTAGTGTTTCTTTTGTTATTTTCTCCGGATGTGGACTTTATTGTTAGAGAATTCCTTTTGACGGGATGTAGTTTTGTTTACACTGTCTAGTCTATTTGGGCGCTGAAGACAGGATAATAGCGAGGATTGTGTACACATAAAATCGATTAAAGCTATCCTGTAAGCCGTATTGCCTACTGACCGTTCGAAGTCGGTAACCCTGTCTTCACCACCCTTTCTGTTGTATTTTGCATTGTATAATTAATTAAACATGGCTACCTTGATTGTAGTACAGTGCAGACCTACGATGCCATTGCGTTTGGACGCTGTGGTTTCTATAGGGAAAAAAGTATGAAAGGAAAATTTGGAAATCGTCGAACAAGATAAATACAAAAAATATTGCAGTCTCGGTTTGATAGAGGTCGTGAACTGTAGCAAGCACTTTTCACTACCGTTCACGACCTCTAGCCCCGGGTTGAGCAGAACTCAATATTTAAAAAGCAATGCAATAGTACATGTACATACATTTGAGCCATCTCGAAGATGGTATACATATGACAGTGAACATGGAACGTTCATTGCGGTATTTCAAAATCATTCTATAGCCAGCGGCGTATGGTCCCAGTTTCTAACAAAACGCGTTGCCCTAAACGAGAAAACAATGGGCGAAATAAACAAAATTGAATGTATCTGTGAGCAGAGGGTATGAAGCCTGCGTATCACAGGTAACAGTTAAAATACTAAATTAAAAAGTGGGGAGAGGGTGGTGGTGTGTGTGGTGGTGGTGTGTGTGGGGGAGGCGGAGGCGGGGTGGGCGGGGGCTTACAGCACGAAAACAAATCCCTTTGTTAGATAAATGGTTAGCTAAATGTATTTTATTTTGTGTTTGGAACAAATAAGTGAGCCAAGCCTTTATGATGATGATTGCAGTTTCTATTAGTTCTTTCTGTTTGATTTCGGATAACGACCTACCTTCAAAGGCTGTAAAAAGCGAAGCTTTCATACTGTTCAACACAAGATGGATTTCATCTAACACGTTATATGATAACGTTTAAAAAAAATAGCTCGCACGGGCTGTTTAATGTCATCTTACTTTGGATCAAAATTACCTTTAATATCTTGCAATTCCATTCCTCGTTTAATTGCATTATTTTTGAAAATTGGGAAAGTATCGTCTTTGAAGGTATATCCTCATGACATTTGAGACTTGTTTGCTAAGTACATAATAAGAGTATCAATTAGTATACACTGTCGGCTTCACAAACAATAAGGTTCGACAACTTTTTTGAATTCGCCATTCACTACCGGTGTTCAAAGCCACATACACCCCTAAAGCTGAAATGTGCGAATTAGCTCATATAATAATTAACATTAACTACACTACATTATAGTTGCTATAGTTCAAAGTAATAACTTGCCTAGGGTGGTTGGTCATGATAAAGAAATACAAGGCAAAATAACTATCGTAAGTGTTATCTTCAAACCAAGAAAAGAAATTGAGGGACAGCGGATGCGTGCGCCTACTTGAAGAGACGCGGAAATACCAAATAAGACGTTATAGTTTTCAGTGGAAAATATCAGGTGTCGGAACGGACATATATTTTAATATATACCGGAAATGACGTATCATATATGTCATCAGCCTATTTAGTTTGTTTTATCTTACATGTACTATCTGATGATACATGTATTGGACACCTATTAAATGCATTTACATTTCAAGTCAATATGGGTAGGCGCTGCCTCGGAAAGGTCAGTGATAAAAGGGGCGCTGGGAATTTAAACTTCAGCAAAGGGTATGCATGAATTATCATGTTTTTATCTAAACAAAACACAAAAGCCAGCTGTGGCCAATGAATTATTCTTATTCTTACTATTGTTTGACATAGCGTGTGTTTCAAGATGTGAGGTTTTTGTCACTATCGGTATTGGGAATGTCAACGACTTTGTGGTTAAGGGTGAAAAGTGGTGGACCTATTTACAGTTCGCCACTATGCTTTCCTTTTTAAGTGTGGGATGACCGGACAGGCTGCGGACCCTATGATGGCGTCTACCTAAAGCCCGATAGGACGGTGACGGTTGATGTTTGTCTGCAATCTTGTCTTGCCCTCAGTGGTTCATTCTTGTGGTTGCTCTGGCATCTGCTAAGTCATTGGGTACCTTCGTTTTGGCCGTCTATGCTATTGTTTTTTGTATTTATATACACACGAGCATCTTTGTGGTTTACTTATATTGCCTATTCAGTTTTCCTTGTTGGTTAGAGAATAGTTCATGGCGGGGATTTCTTTATTTACACTGTCCCGTTTTATTGGGATTACAGTAGGGTAAGTGTGAGATTTGATGCACCCTAATACCTGGTTTAAACCCCTTTGCCACTGATAGTTCCAAGGCGGTAGCCCTATTGTCAACCTATTTTGTGTTTGTGACGTCATATGCCTTTATTCCTTATTAACATTGTTATTCGTATTTGTGGTTTTGTGTGGTTTTGGATTTACTGTGTTCTGTGAAAACTGCATGCTCCTGTTCGACGTTATACTTGTTTGTATTCATATGTGCATAAGCAACACGCATATTTTAACCTTAGCTGGGTAAGAGTGAGGATATGTGCACTCTAGAACCGTTATGCCACTGACCGTCCCATGGTGGTAAACCAATTTATGTTTGTGATGTCATATAATACCCGTTAATCATGTTTTGTAATTATTGCTTGTTTCTGTGCTTATCTTTGGTTGACTGTTGTCTTTGACTGATACATTTGCTGTTCGACTTTTACATCTTCTTGTATGAATCATGGTAAACCTGACAATCGAAATAGGGAGGACCTGAACCTCATAACATTACAGGTTGTAAATACGTTAATAAAGAATAAAACCATAAGCATTTGAACTGTAGCATATGTACATACAAGTACAGGCTAGACCACAAGCGGGAGAAGCAAGGCTGTGGTCCAGAACGAGGTTCTATGGAGGTTCTGGGTCAGTACAATGCTGTAAAAAATAGCAAACGAGGCTGTGAGCCAGAATTTTTTTTTATATACTACTACATACAAAAATAATGCATGGAGAAATCAAAGAAAACGTATGTGGAGCCACAATCATATAGTGTGTGTATATAGATTTTTATATACTACTAGGTATCTTAGAAAATACAAAATCAGTTTGACTTAAAGGGAATGTAGCGACACAGCCAAATCATCTGTATTATTGAGAGTTCTGGAATACTTGAATAAGGTTGAAAGAATTATCAAAATCGGATGATAAACAAAGAAGATATGATCATTTGAAGTTTCTGTTGAAACGGATATGGAAGCGGCCATTCTGAGAGCTATGACATCACGGTTCTAAATGACCATATATGGCATATTTATAAATATGAACATTTACTGATTTATAGGGGGAAAATTACAACTTTATGAAAAATATGTAATACTTAATGGCAGTAATGCTTTATAGGACCAGTAAAAAAAAATCATTCATTTGCAGTGATTTTCTTCGTTTTAAATGATATTTATCAATATTCCATATATGGTAATATGGAACTATGATGTCATAGTTCTAAAAATGGCGGCTCCCATATTCGTTTTAGAACAACCTTTAAATGGTCATATCTTTTTTGTTTATCATCCGATTTCGATAATTCTTTCACATTTTTCCAAGTTTTTCAGAACTCTCAATAACAGAGCTTGTTTGGCTGTGTCACTACATTCCCTTTAAACACATCCGACTTGCACATAATGCAAGTATCTCAAACATATAGTTTGCATTGATAACATGTCAGCGAAATGGAGACAGCAGTATTTCCAAATTTCTCCTTTCATACCTTTTTTAAGACAAAATGTCTGTCTACATGTGTCTCCAATACCAGTTGTATAACACATTATATACTTGCCAAGTTCAGATATCTAAATTAGTCTTGATCATCTTGGACGCTTGATTTTAAATACAAACGTCTTGACCGTTTGTGCAAAAACATTGAAACTGGAATCACGTTACCATATTTTTGTTTTATTAAAGTATTTCTGACCATCCGAATTAAATTCGTCGATATAATAATGAAGTTTCCTTCTTTGTTTATCTGTGTTTACTAATACATGTATTGTCTTTCTGCCTTTTTGTATATATTGAATAGCAGGTGTTCCTGACTCAGCCAATCAGAAACCTTACCAGTATAGGCAAAAATCATATTATCTTGGGTACTATCTAAATTCCGTAATTGACAGACATTTGGGAATAATAACTCAGAACTGGAAAGTCAAAACGCGAGAAACCAATTACCATTATTGTATTTGTTCACGAGTGTTCAACAATAACCAAAGTTTTTCTTGAAGTGGCCGTCAAAAATATCTGCTGTTAATGTCTCTCTGGAGTGAAAACATTGTTTATTCAGCAGTTAGTAAAGAGATGAAATGAAAGTTCGTGGTTTAACATGTTTAACAGGCATTCTAAACGTATCAATATAGTAGTTAAATTATGGGTTCTAGTTAATCAATTTGTTAAACCAAAATAAGTAGATAGGGCAATGTAGCATTCATAGAACGCAGCTGAATCGAATTGAATTGGATTGTATAGTCACACCAACAGCTAAGGTCATATGGCGACTTTCCAGCTTCCACTGGTGAAGGAAGACAACGGGTGCACCTCCGGGCAATTTTCGTGCAAGGCTGGGTTTGAACCCACGGCAAAATGATCTTACCATAGAGACATCACTTGGAATTTTCCTTTAATAATACTCTTCATTCAGAAGTTAAATAAACATGCAAGGTAAAGATCTGACAACACAGATAAAAATACATTAAACCCTTATAATTTCAATTACTATCCTAACAGTACTTATTTTTTTTATTTATTGAAACAAAACACATTATTAGAATAAAAACGGGTTGCTGTTGTCTTTACGCACACTCGATGAATGGCGGATGAAAGTATTTCTTTGTAATGTTCATTGCAAAAATGAACGTAGCTTAAATTGATCATGTGATTGTCCTCTAACCAATCACATTGTTTGTATTGTCGAAATGTTCGAGTAACTACAATTATGGTATTATAAACCAGCTATATTTTTCGGAGGAACATGCGTTAACACTTCAACTGAAATCATGGTCTCACTATTAACTGCCGCATCATTCATTATAGCATTTGAGAACGTTATGTTAGACCTTTTGATTTTCCTTTCAGCCATGGAATATATTAAAATAAGCATTACGTCGTCCGAGAATTAACTTTCATACCCCATCCAACCCCTTCTCCAAGAAGCGAAAACGGAGTTGGCTGGGTATGAAATAAAACCTTAATTTCGGCTTAAAATGTTTAAACAGGTTATCCAATTTTTACAGTAAAAGTGTCTTAATCGAGTTCTTTTGTCGAAATATACGTTATGAAATCCTTCTGATATAAGCTTTCCCATCGCTTAATGGTATTAAGGCGAAACCACGTAATGGTATAAAAGTCGATCAGGAAATGCAGCTTTCACATTCTCAATATTCATAAAAATCAACAGTACAGAATTTTAACCATCCCGAAGATGGCAAGCATATGTCGGTGGATATAGCAATATTTGTATCTTTATTTCATCCCCTATATCCAGGGGCTTATGGTCCAGGGACTAATAAAATTGTATGCCCCGAAGAGCAAAATAAACAAAAAGGAATTTAGTTGGGAGCAGCGGTTACGAAGCATGCGTATCAAAAGTAACGGCCAAAAGACTAAATTAAAAAGCAGACAACATAACCGAATCTGCTTCTTTATTCTCGTGGTTGTGTTTGCTGTTACCAAAGGATCACCCTTATCAGTTGGTATAACTAATTTGCAGGATTCATAACCGCTGCTCCCAATTCAATTCCACTTTGTTTATTTCGCTCTTCTGGGCATAGAATGTTATTAGATACTGGGACTAAATACCGCTGGACATGGAATAATGGCAGTACATATGGCATGTCCACCGCCGTATGCAAGCCATCTTCGGGATGGTTAAAATTATGTACTATTGATTTTACAAATGTTGAGTTCTGTTCAACACGGGGCTATTGGGCATGAACGGTAGCGAGCATATACTGAACAAAAAAAGAAACTTCCGCATTTTAAGCTGTGATTTGCATAGGGTTGACTTTGTTACACTTTGTACACAAATCTAGATACAATTTCATCATTATATACTTATCACTCAATCATTATGATCAATATTAATAATCATCAAAACCCAGATTTAGTGTGTTGCTGCTAAAACATGTTTTATTCAAACTGCGAAATCACTACATTTGTATTATAAAGGGAGGTAATCTGAAAATATTCATTCTTGAAAGCTGTATGGCGCAAAAGTAAGTGAACAAGTCAGCTTACCTTCTCCGTCTTTTTGGTGCTGGGGTTATCTTCTGTTTATTTTAATAGAACAAAACTGTGTTAAATCAAAGTTTAAACCACAAGACCCGGAAATGCTGTTTAAACCAAAACAAGGGGAATAACTTTGCGTACAAGTTTGATTCAAGGAAAATTGTTTTCATGGCAGTGCTGGACTTTTAACAAAGGTATTAACATATAAGACCAAACAAAATATATTTTCATTGTGTCTACATGTATGGGTAAATTTGCGGAAGTTTCTTTTTTTGTTGAGTATATTTCACTACCGTCTCAATCAAAGCGTAACTGCAATATTTCGTAGTCATCGTTTTCGGCCGTTTCCATAGGTACACAATCATACTCTTGTTAAACACATCAAAAGAGGTTTATCATTATCTTTATTTACACTGTCCCGTTTTATTGGGATGACAGTAGGGTAAGAGTGAAGTTTAGTGCAACCTATGTTTAAACCCACCAGCGTCCCATTTTGCCATTGCCCGTTCCAAGGCGGTAGCCCTATTGTCAACCATGTTATGTCTGTGTTGTTGTGTCTTGCCTTTTAGTCATCTTTAACATCGTTTGTTTCTATTCGTGCGTTTGGTTGAATGTGATCCTTGAATGCTGCATTTCCTGTTCGACTTTTATTTCTAATGTTTGGAGTATAAATAAAAACGGCCCCAGAGAAATTCATCTGATCAGTCTATACATTATCAGAGTTACACATCTTTTTTTTAAATAATCAAGCATACAAGTTGGCATGTAAATACTCTGTACATATATATCGAAATAATTGTATAATGTTTTTATTTTTAATACTTTCTAGAACAAAACTAGTTATTTCTAACAGTCACACTATGAATGTTGGTGCATCTATGAACAGATGTACCTGTAATAATTCGATAAATGATTAGTCAGAATGTTCAAACTCTATATTCAAGCAGACGAAATACTAACTAACTGCAATGCATATATATTGGTGGTAACGACTACCGCCCGCTGTGGTTTAACGCCACAACGAATGGACACGATGATCCCAATGAACACTAAGTAATCCGCTAAGTAAACACTAACAACAGCTGCTGCAGCTACTTGATCCCCATCTTTAGAACCATCTGTGTATATATGTTGAAAGTTACTTTATTTCGATTCAATTTCATTAAATTTGCCTTGAAAGACAGTAGGTCTGTACTGAATTTGTTACTACTACAAAGATCGAAAATAATTGTTGGTATTTCCAAAGTCGAGGAATTTGTGGTACTTTGTACTTGGCAAACAAATTTAGGTCGATTTCAGTGTCTCTTAATTTTGGGTTAATACGAAGACTGAGCACATTTATATAGTTATATACCATTACACCGGGTTAGATGTCAGTTCAAGGCTTTATTTGTATCCATTTAACTGTCATTTTATGTTATGTTGTCTTTGAAATTCGTTTTCTCTTCGTTTGCCAGTTTCTAGAAAGAAATGTTACAATCAAAGCTGGAAATTTGTGTCCGACCACGTTCCAATTTCCAAGTTCGGAGAATGTATTTATAGCGGTGCAAAAAAACTCGGGTTTGTCTTCAGAGATAAATATAATTGAAACATTTTAAAGATTCTATCTGTGTATGAAAAAACGATCTTTAATTCCTCCTTAATCTTTGGAAATGAATTAGATGTGTGCATTCAAAAGCATATTGAAATACTAATGCGGATGTTAAAAATCATATCTCCAGATTAAAGATCTCTTAACTAAATAAATTTTAAGGAGTTTGCCTGTTACGAGCATGTCGGTGCTTGCATATGTAATGCATAGGATTGTCGTTGAGTCATGCCTCATTTTGAAAAACGTAGACATGTATAGGTTAATCAAAAATTACAGCATTGAGTATTATGTGTACTGATATTTTGGGATCAACCAATCCAATTTAATAGGTGGCTTTGAAGTAGAATACCGATTAAGCCGATGCTAGAGAGCATGAGAGGTGTTGCTTCTAACATTACCTCTCATGAACAGACTCAGGAAACCCGAGGTTTTTACTTAATCTCTTGGTTGTGTTTGTTGCTTCCAAAGGATATCATCATTTATTACAGTTCATTATTTTTAACACATATTTTGGAACTTTCGCTAGCATTATAGGATAATCTTACTTCTTCTATGCGATAAAATTTTATTAGGCAAGCAAGGACATGTATTAGAATTATTGTTGAGTCTGATTAAAATAAAAGCGGCGCCATGAATTAAAACAGTGAAACAAATGAAAGTCAGAATTGTACTTGCTTTTATTTGTTCCAGTAAGTAGTTTTATTTTGGAATCGATTATTCTGTCATTGTACGTTTTTATTCGCTATTGTATATATTGTCATTTTGGGTGAAAACTAACTGCACCTTAATACATCTTAGGTTCCAATTCGCAAATAGACAAAATGGCAAAATGAGATAAAAGAAGGAACTAGTGGTGCTCTATGTAGGAAATGAATTGGAATTAAAATAAATTTTATAATCGCACCAACAGGTCATTGGCGACTTTTCAGATTCCATTGGTGGAATAAGAACCCTGGTGCCCGTCCGGACAATTTTCGTGCACTCGCGGGCACCTTTGTAGAAGACTGACGTTCCGAAAGCCAGCTGGATAGCTTCCTCATATAAAGATTCCAAGGCCCATGAGGGATTGAACCTACTGCGGTGAAGGGCAAGTGATTTCAAGTCAGATGCTCTAACAACTCGGCCACGCAAACCCCAAACTTGCACCACCCCTAGGAAATAAACATTCCTTATATACACAGACCCAGATGCGTTCAAGTACCCCAAATAAATGCAGAACGAACACTGAACGAACGCAAAATGAACGCAGAATGAACGTTGCACGATCTATATTTTAAAAATGCATTTCGTTCGTTGCGTTCGTTTCGTTCGTTTTCAGCGTTCAGCGTTTTAAAAAACGAACGATGAATGCATTTTTTAAAACGCTAAACGCTGAAAACGAATGAAACGAACGAAACGAACGCAACGAAACGAACGAAACGAACGCAAATGCATTTCGGTATTTCGGATACCTTTCAATATTATCCTTTTGAGTACATAATTGAAGTCTCGATTTAAACGAAGTGCGTTTTGCAGTATTTTGATATAAAGAAATATACTGTGTAAATGGTGTTTTTTAAGCACGATTACACAGTTTCATTTTTACTGATTTAGGAAATGTACTGATTGTGTAGCACAAACGTTATGTTATTTCAATATAAAACTGAAATAATGTTGGTAAAATCAGACGGCATATTTTTATATAGTTTCAAGTATATTAAACTTTTGATGATAATTACAAAAACCCGGAAGAAAACAGAACAATCATCAATGTGCATCACCAAATAATGTCAACCAACGGACACATTCTTCAATATGATCACACACATAAGTCGCCGACTCGTGGTAAGAATTGCATGACTGGATATCATGCGTAGTTTAATCGTCAGAAATGTTGCGATTTGTAAACGCTGAATAAACGAACGCAAATGCATTTTCTCCGTTTGTGCATTTAAACGCACATATTATGTTGCGTTCGTTCCGTGCATTTAATATTGAGTATCTTCTTTGCGGCTTTCTAGGCTATTTGTGCTTTACTTTGTGTTTTACTTATATTGCCTATTAATGCTGCCTTGTTGATTAGAGAATAGTTCATGGCGGGGATTTCTGTATTTACACTGTCCCGTTTTATTGGAATGACAGTAGGGAAAGTGTGAGGTTTGGTGCACTCTAGAACCTGGTTTAAACACTGAGCGGCTTTTTTGCCACTGACCGTTACAATGCGGTAGCCCTATTGTCAACTATTTTGTCTTTGTGATGTTTTATTTTGTATTTTATTCATCTTTAAAGTTGTTCTTTGTTTATGTGTTTGTTTGTGGTTGACTGTAGTCACTGAATTCTACTTTTCCTGTTCGATTGTTATATCTGTATCAAATAATACAATTTAATATTTACTCGTTGATTTCCTTTTATCGAAGATTTCTCTGAATATAAAATAAATGTTTCTGTTATAAAGTTTTAATATTACAACACAATTTGATATTTTCTCGTTGCTTTCCTTTCTATCGATGATTTCGCAGAATGGAAAATAAATGTTTCTGTTTAGAAGATTTAATAATAATAAAGATTGTCCCATTCACTCATAAGTGCAGTTGACCATTTGTTCACGTTATTCAAAACATAATCATCCATAAACGAAAAAAAAGAAAAGATTATGTCCACCTAATGATCTAATTTCAAATTAGCGTCAATAAAAATCACAAATTAAAAAAAATGTGAAGGAAAAATAATATCATTTTATTTATCAAACCTTTAAAACGGACACATATTTCCAAGGATAGTAACGTCTCCCTTTTGAAGTGATTCATTAAATTATCTCTGAGCGTGATGAATAAACCGCTTTGAAAACATTTGAAGTAAAAGCCGCATGAAGTTCATTATACCATATTAGAGCGGAAAATGCTAAGTCAAACAAAGATCCATACTTATATAATAAATTAGGCAATCAATAATGTGTGATGTAGACGGACATTAGGTCATCAGTTGTTATGTGTAACATACGAAGTTTGGGCTGAATCCAATCAAAGCTTGAGAAATGCCAGTAAAACAAATGTGTTACGGGACATTATACAATATCAGAGTGGAAACGTATGTCAAACAAATGGCTATAATGCTGTTATAAATCAGGCAATCAACAGTGTGAGATGTAATACAACATGATTTACTCAGTTGTTATGTGTATTTTTATTTTGGGGACAATCCGTTCGAAACTGTTTGAGAAAAATATGTTAAGGTACATTATACAATATTATAGTGAATAATTCGAAGTCAAACAAAGAACAAAGAACCAGACTGTCACAATCAATTAGGCACTTAACAATAGCTGATGTAGAAGGACACAATGCCATCATATGGTTATGTGTATATAAAGGCTGGGAACAATCCATTGGAAACTGTTTGAGAAATACAAAATCATGATACAATAGTATAGTGGAGACCATTAAGTCAAACAAAGTGACATAACTCTGTCACAAACCCGGAAATCGACAATATGTGTTGGAGAGGTACATAATGTCATCCTTTATGTGTATATAACATTTGGGAATAATCTGTTTTAGAAATGCAGGTAATATAAATGTACTACGTGACGGAACGGGACACGAAGAGACTGGGCGCGGCGTGGCGGACAACGTGATTTCTATTTAGCCCCACTTCCCTTTGTGAAAGCTGGGGTATAATAAAAATGTGGTGGTTATTACGCATTGTATGAAATATGTAATTACCAAGTTTTAAACGTTTGTTTTAGCATAGTATGCATATTTGTTAGCATTGGTATGTATACTGTAACAATTTAAGTTACTGCATCACATGCTACATCAGAAAAACATTTCTAAAGTTAATGTTAACATATACAAACGCATACATACACTAATAGCGCTACGTAAGTGATTGCTTTCATGGTTGATCATAGAAAAATCAGTCAGTTGAACATGTCTTACCATGTGCAAACGCAGTCGCAAAATAATGTAAATTGTACGTATGCTTACAATAAATTAAGTTTTGAAATTTGTGTGCAGTAAAATGTTTATTAGAAATATTTTTTAAAGGGCTTTTACCATGTGTTTATATTCATCATCAACACTTATGGATATACATTACTATACTTTGTTACCTTGTACATTGGTTTAAAATGTTAGCAGAACAGCTCATTGTTCGAACGATAAAAGCGCATGCGCACTTCTGACACTTTAAATACTAAAATATTCAACATTTAAATATGCAATTGTGCATTTGCAATCATAGTGTATTTTTAATAATTTAAAATGAGTTACTCTGAAAAACAAAATAGTGCCCACTATCAGGCTGTGCTCATCAACATTTTGGAACGTTGTATTAGGGTTTTCCTGAACTTTCCTCGTGGTCTAGTGTTAGACTTTTGGTCCTCGTTTAACCGTCCGTAAGTTTACAAATATTATTTTTATGGATCTTTGATATGATTCTTTTTTCGTATCTCTAATAATTACTAATTGGCCCTTATTTCGCTTTTCACAGATTGGTATTACTGTGTGTGTTTGTGGTTGACTGTCGTCATTGAATGTAATTTGCCTGTACGTGTTAAATGGAATAACCACGTGCGCTTAAGGCGTGTTTTCTAATTATTTTAACATCTTTTTTAGAATGCTCAGGAAGTCATATTTTTACAGACAACAATATTAACAGACAACCGTGGGCTATTAATCTGGTTGTCTGCCTTTAGGCAACACAATTATGTATTGAAAGATTGTTACATTTTGCAGACAATTATTTAGCATTAGTTTCACATGTATTCTAATTATACCTAGATGGAGGCAAGAGAGTATCGCACGTATTGCTCGGCTACTTCTAATAATTATTAGATTTGCAAAAACACACACACAAAAAAAAAAAACGTTGATCTCACCATTAGCCAGTGTATGACGTTTTCCCCTAAGGTTAAATATCAACGCGATATATTAAGGTCTGCATTTTTTATTTTGTTTTACTTTTTCTATTGTTAAGTGTTCAGTCAATTTCTCTTTGTTAGCATCATACAAATAACAAAAATCATTCTATTTTGAACTTTTGAGTTGTATAACACGCGCAATTAAAAAGCACAGCAATATGACGACAGTATGAATGGCTATTAGATGTGACATTGACTAAATAAGTGCACGCCAATTTGCTAAACGGCTACATTAAGCATTTCCTTTTGATATTATGCAAAATAGTGTTTTTTTATTATGCATTCCATGCACTTTGGCAATTTGATGGCGCCATTTCTCCCTATGTCGACCAATACATATTTTCCTGTCTGTAACGATGACGATTAATAGTTATTATTGATCAAGTGTTTATTAAGTCGAGTTAAATAACTTATACAATAAGTATTACGTGGTCCGAGTATTAACTTCATACCCATCCAATTCCTTCTACAAGAAGCGAATACGGGGTTGGCTGGGGTATGAAATAAAACCTAAATTTCGGATTTAAAAGTTTGCATATTGTAAAATTAAAACATTTTATAAGTAATTTTAAACATGTTGTCACATTTTGCTCAATAAAAAAGTTTTTAAACGTGTTTTTTACCGTCGAAATATCCGTTATAAAATCCTGCTACATGTACTATAAGTTTACCCATCGCTTAATGAAATTAAGGCGGGACCACGTAATGGCATACTATTAGGCATTCCATAACTATGTTTATTACACTTGCGTTGTGGAGATATATTTATCATATTAAACTATTGGAATAAATATGCATATGAAGGGCGTATCATCGTTCAATCTTTTCCGTTGAGCTCGGAGTACATCGGAATTATCCCGAAGATTTCATTTAAAATACCCGATTACGGAAGACAGTGTGAACATAAAACATATCTTTATACAAACATACAACGTCATGGTACAGCAACATTATATATTGCATGCGCATTTACAACTCCGTTTACTTTCAATGTAGCAGGAAACGTCAATATTCGCCCATATTGACGTGTAGTAAAGTCATATTGGGTATGTAATGTATACTTGTTCGTGATTGGTGCACTTTTCTGTTCATGTCAAAGAAAGTATGTCACGTCATGTAAACAATGATGATTTCATTGTTAAAATTCCCGTTATGTAATGACAATATGTTTCTTTCAAATAAATGTTTTTGGTTAAAATTAAATGTTACAACCTATTTTATTCTCTCTAATTTATAAATCCGTATGCAATAAAAAGGTTATTAGATTTATATTGGGACATATGCACTCGTTCTTTTGCGCATACATATTTGCGCTCCTAAAGTCGCGCAGTATTAAAAATGATATATAGGGTCCTATAGAAACCACAGCATCCGAACGTAGGTGGCATCGTAGGTCCGCAATGTACTGCAAACAGGGACTAGAAACTACAATGAAAGAGACAAAATACAACAGAAAGGGTGGTGAAGACAGGGTTACCGACTTGGAACGGTCAGTAGGCAATAAGGCCTACTGGTTAGCTTGACTTGATTTTATATGCGCACAATCCTCGCTATTATCCAGTCTTCAGCACCCAAATAGACAAGACCGTGTAAACAAAACTACATCCCATCAAAAGGAAATCTCTAACAATAAAGTCCACATCCAGAGAAACTAACTAAAGATATACATACAAGATAATAAACATCTCAGGATGTATCCAGAATCGTACTGAACAACCATAGTAGTTGCAGCTCAAAAGAAAACCAATCTTGGGTACCACCAGAAAACCCGAGGGACGAAATCTCATGCGCCCACCTCCCTTAGTTGGGGTTTCAGTAGGTACAATCATAGAGTAATACGCAAAAGAACTCGTGCATATGTCCCACTACAAAGCTAATAACTTATACATATTGCCTTTCTAATAAATGTTGCTTATGAGGCCTATTTCTGTGTTATTTGATACATATAATCTCACATTTGTGCCTATTTAATATTGAATTTATTAAATTATTGGACACTTTTGATATGATACTCGGCACAGTCTCGCATTATATAATTCAATCTTACTCGTTTAATAATTTCAGTAATAATCAGGCACTCATTAAAGATTCTCTATTGATTTCTGAATGAAGTATAACAAAAATATACAAGGGCAGTTATATAAAAGGAAATATGGATTGACAGCATTGCGGGTATATATTTTATCATTATGTCACTAGACACTTATTCAAAAATATCATCACCGTTTATATGCTTCTAATTTTCTAAAATACCACATCTTTTTTCACACAATCTATAACTAACACAGATATGTGATCGCGATTTGGCAATGATACTTTATATATACGACATACAGTGTGTAATACAAAATTTTATTCGTAAAACTATTACATGATTGCTTACATGTGTTTCATACATCAACTGCATTGCAATATGATATATAATGTACGTAATACTCATTACGTGGTCCGAGTATTAACTGTCATACCCCACCAACCCCTTCTCAAAGAAGCGAAAACGTGGTTGGCAGGGGCACGAAATAAAACCTTTATTTTGGCTTAGAAAGTTTGCTTATTGTACAATTAAAACATATAATAGGTAATTTTAAACATGTTTTCGCATTTTTTCAGTAAAAAATGTTTTAAACGTATTTTACTGTCGAAATATGTGTTATAAAGTTCTGCTTATATTAGCCTTTCCATCGCTTAATGGAATTAAGGCTAGACCACGTCATGTATTGAGTTGTATATGATGTAGCAGGCTTCTTTTAGATACGACCATTATTATTTCATTATTTTTTATCATGTTTATTCTCACGATATATTAAATTTAAAGTTAATTCTTAGAAAATACATGAGTATGTCTGGATGCAGTAGTAATTCGCTTATCGACATGACTGAGTTGAAACGTTTTTTTATTCAAAACCGCATAGCAAGGGTATGAGAGTGGACATTTGGAAACGGTCGAACACAATGTGCCATTTTAAAAATCTACTGAGCTTCGATTAGTTGTACTTTTAATGGCCATGATGGGTTGTCCGTCGTTCGTCCATCGTCGTCCGTTAACGTTATGATGTCAAAACTCTAGCCCCTTTATTTGGCAGACTTGGTTAGAGTCGTAATAGTGCTATTAATGAAAGCTCGAACAAAAACATGCATGAACACGTGCTACACGGTTCGGTTATGCACTATTACCGACCGTTATACTGAAGCCATGCATGCCTAGAAACAGGTGAACCAAGTGTGAACTGATAACCCGTTTATACTATCAGTTCCAAATCAGTCATAAGAGAAGTATAAAAGAAGAAATATGAAAATCACCGAACACGATAAATACAAGAAATACTGCAGTCTCGTATTAGTGAAAAAATGCTTGCTACCGTTCCTGTCCTCGTACGGACTGAGCATAACTCAATATTTAAGATGTCAATAAAACCAGCACTTTAGCCACCTCTAAAATTGGTATGCATATGACGGCGAACATTGAACTTTCAATGTAGTATTTACATACCATTCCATGGCCAACTGCTTGCCCTAAACGAGAAAAAAAGGGGCGGAATAAACTAAATGGATCAACTAAACTAAATGGAACTTAGTTTAGAGCAGAGGTTATGAAGTCTGCGTATCACAAATAACAGTAAACAGACGAGATTAAATGCAGACAACATATTCTAAGTAGTAGACTTACTTTCAAAATAATGTAAGAAAACGAAATATTTGAGAATGGACCATCGTTATATGTGCATAAACATCGGGTTCATTGCAGAAAGTGTGGACACAATTAAAAATTAGCCATGTCAGGCTAAAAACAAAAACAGTTTTAAATGCCAACTTCGCTTTGTTAACTCCGTCGATTTTCTAGAGATCTATACACGCACACGCGCGCACACACACACACACACACACACACACACACACGCACACACATACCTGTAACAAGAGCCATGTTAGCCATTGCATCCACAGGTAGTGTTGGCCTCTTGTTGTTTGTATCAAGTGTAAGTTAAACACTTGTGGCTATACTAGTATACATCATTATTGTTTCAAGACTCATCTTGAATATACATATTAAAGAGAATGTTCTTAATGCGAAATATCTAAACCATTAGATTTTAATTGCCCGATATGTTAAAAATAAATAATCGAACGGAATAAATATCAAACAAGCAAAGCCGCAACGATGCAACGCAAATCTTTTTTGTCTTCAATTAATTTTTTTTAAGCTCGAGTGACATCAACATGGTTTAAGCGTATCAGAAAAGAAGTTGGTTTGCCTAGTTGGCATTAAAAGTGTCTCTTTGTGTCATTCAATTCACATTAAGGAGAAACTCGAACATAAAAGAGACATTTTAGAAGCATGATTATCCTAGAATTGATCATACGTTTATCCGTGTTTATGTCAATAAGAACATGCACTAAGCCTTCGTATTTGTATTACATTGGGGTAATGTTACTTAACAACAAATAGAAATATAGGTCACTCCTAATAAGTTGCTATTTAATTAATCAGATTTAATAATAATAATTGATTTGTTTCCGCGCTATAATAGTTGTTTTGTACTCTGTTGTTTGCTTTTTGGCAGGGCGGGAGTGACAAGGCAAATGGTCATATAGCTTCGTAAAATATTTTGGGATAGACAACGATTGCCTGGTAATTTCAATTTGTCTTGAATATTTCCTGAATAAAAAGCCCTAAACTTAGTTTGAACACCAGCGACCTGTTTCCACTAACCGTTCTAAAGTGGTACAAATCAGGTCAACCATTTTTTTATATTTTATATGTCATGTAGTCTATTTAAATTAAGTATTCATCAATGTATTTTGTTTTGAATGCGTGGTTTTGGTTGACTGCATTTTGTGAATGCTTCATTTCATTCTTGTCATATGTATCTACTTTTGGTCTAAATGTGTCAATACCAGATTAAAGGGACACAAGAAATCTTGATTTTTTAATAACTCGCGGCGTCTCGTTAGTTTGTCTACATAAATTGCATCTGCTCATTAATATTAATTATAAGAATAGTATAAAGCAAATTGCATTTGCATAATGCTAACTGTTGAATACACCTAACCAATAATATTGTCAAACCTATGATAGAATAACAAAGAAAAGTTGGAAATTTAAAATTGTATTTAATTATATGCAAGCAGATATAAAGTCAAACTGTACTGGATTAATACACCGAGAGCTATATTTAATGCATGCTATAACTTCAAGATTGCCGTGTGTCCCATTAATGTAAAGATGTTCCTCTAGCAATTATAGAACGTTTAGCACATATTTTTACAGGCTGAATATTTCAGATGAATAATTAAGTACTGAGCACTTACATTTCTTACATTTCAGAGGAATGATTCTTTCTTACATTTCAGATGAATGATTACGTTCTGAGCACTTACCTTTCTTACATTTCAGATGAATGATTAAGTAGTACAACCCAATATTGAATGTGTATGCTATACTATGTGCGTAATACCGTTTTTACTAATTTAATAAATATTCTTGTGTATTTATGTTCGGATAATTGAAAACATACGAATATATTTGTATTCTATTATTACAGTATACATGATACATTTCACATTAAAGATCAGTTTATACATTTTGTTAGCCTTGAAATACATAATTCCCAATTTGCTTGACTAGACAATCACTATTTTTATATATTAGTTCTATCTTTCGTTTATAGTATGCTCTGACTGTTATTAAAGCTTGAACACAGTACAGAGAACTTACAAGAGGGATAAATTCATCGCATATTTAAGGCCAGTTATACAATGATTAAAATAATTGCTTCAAAATGAAACATAATTTTACTGTATTTTAATAATCACATATTTGACCGATATTAATGTTAATTCACCATTACGATGTAGGATGACTTCGGCCGCAATTGACCTACAAAGCGGAGACAAACAGGCCTTTTTCCCCCTTAGAAATCACAGCATTTTGAATGGCCATGTTTTGTTTCATATGAGAACAAAACACCTTTTCTCTGACAATAACAGGAACATGTAAATATATAAGTCGAACAGGAAATGTTTCATTCAAGGACAACAGTCAGCCAAAAACACGCACAGAAACAGACAAACAATTATACAGATGAATAAAAGGCAAAATATGACATCAGAAACATAAATGTGTTGACAATAGGGATACCGCCTTGGAATGGTCAGTGGCAGAAAAGACCGTTGTGGGGTTTAAACCAGCTTCTAGGTTGCATCGAATCTCACTATTACCCTATTGTTATCCCAATAAAACATGTTTAGTGTCAATAAAAATATCCCCGCCAGGACATATTCTCTAACAAGCAAAGCGGAAATATGCAATATAAGTATAACATATATATGATCATGTATATATGCATATAAAAAACAAAAGCATAGAAAGCCACAAAGCAAGTACTCAATGACTTGGTAGAAGTAAGAGCAACAAGAGATCAAACCGTTAAGGGAACACCAAACGCTACCGTTCTTTTAGGATTGAGGTAGACATCATCATAGGGTCAACAATGTGTCCGGTCATCCCAAAATCAAAGGGGAAAGAATAGTGGTTAACTGCAAATGGGTCAACAAATAACATGCATTGCGTTGCAAAATGATAAACATGTTAACAAGACGAACATGCTTGCGGGTGCACCCTAGAACCTGGTTTAAACCCCCGTCGGCTTTTTTTTGCCACTGATCCTTCCAAGGCGGTAGCCCTATTGTCAATCCTTTTGTGTTAGTGATGTCTTAATTTGCTTTTTTATTCATGTTTAAATTTGCTCTTTGTTTCTGTGTGTGCTTGTAGTTGGCTGTCGTCCTTAAATATTGCTTTTCCTGATGTTTATATCTATATTTACCCGGATATTGTACTATCATCCCGCTGTGTGTGATTGTAGTGCATATTCTATCTCAGTACCAATGAGCTGTTAATCTTACATTAAGTTCACTTGATATGCATCAAGTGCACCTTAACTCATGTTTCCTAGAATCATCAAATACAATTAATTAAAGGCGATAATTACAGAAAGTTATCGCCTTATCGTAACAGATATTTTATTAACAATTCTGTCTAGAACCTAAATGAACCCTGTAATTCTCATGCACGTTACAAAAGTGTTTCAAATAGCTCCTATTTAATGTTATTTATAAAAAATCATGTTGTAGATTAAGTAAAATGAGCACCTTGTTTACATGCGAATATAATAATGAACAAGGTGTTTAATTGAGCAATGTCATGCTAAACCGAAAAGAGATAAGCAATCAAGTTTACAATAGTATAAACGTGAGGTTTGGGACACTTGTTCACATTTAATTTGTTAAACTCCCAGCGGCATTATATCAAATAGCTTTTTAAGTCCAAAAGCAAATGTAGCATTTAAAGACCACAATAAACAAACAAAACAAAAACAAGCACAAAAAAAACAACACTAACAATCTGGACATTGTCAGACGTTTATGTTATTGGTGCCACATACTATGTAACTTATTGTTTGTCTTGTATACCCGAATAGTGGTCCGAGTATTAACTTTCATACCCCATTCAACGCGTTCTCCAAGAAGCGAAGACGGGGCCTGCTGGGGTATGGAATAAAACCTTTATTTCGGCTTAAAAAGTTTGCATTTTGTAAAATTGAAACATTTAATCGGTAATTTTAAACGGGCAAATATCCGTTATAAAATCCTGCTTTTATAAGCTTTTCCAGCAATTAATGGAATTCAGGCGGACCACGTAATGCGTTATTTTGCTTTACTGTATTTTTTGAATACTGCATTTTCATTTTGACTTTTATATCTACTTGTTTATTCTCCGGATTGAGTCCTAACATTGAAAATATAATTGAAATCACGCGCTTATTTTAGTTATAATTATGATATACGCCATGCGATTTAAGAAGTTTAGTATGTAGAATTATCGTCGCTTTTTTTAAGAATTCAGACATTTCAGTACGGCACATTACGTGGTTCCGCCTTAATTCCATTAAGCGATGGGAAAGTTCATATTAACAGGATTTTATAACGGATATTTTGACAATAAAACATGCTACAAAACATATTTACTGAAAAAATGTGAAAACCTGTTTAAGAGATATATAGGGTCCTATAGAAACCACAACGTCCGAACGCAATGGCATCGTAGGTCCGCACTGTAATGCAAACAAGGACTTGAAACTACAATGAAAGAGACAAAAAAACAACAGAAAGAGTGGTGAAGACAGGGTTACCGACTTGGAACGGTCAGTAGTCAATAAGGCCTACTGGTTAGCTTGAATCGATTTTATATGCGCACAATCCTCGCTATTATCCTGTCTTCAGCGCCCAAATAGACAAGACAGTGTAAACAAAACTACATCGCATCAAAAGGAATTCTCTAACAATAAAGTCCATATCAAGAGAAACTAACTAAAGATACACATACAACATAATAAACATTTCAGGATGTATTCATAAAATTACTTTTACAATATGCAAAGTTTATGAACCGAAATTAGGGTTTTATTTCATACCGCATCCAACCCCGTTTTTCGCTTCTTGGATGGGGTATGAAAGTTAATAATTTGACCACGTTATGATCATTAGGATTGAAAGAAATCGACGAGTGTTTTTCAATATCGTTAGACTCAAGTTGTAGAAGCTGAGTTTCATGTCATTCTAAAATGTCCATGTTACTCTTATATGAGGAAGAAATACATACTGCAAACTGAGAAAAAAAAAGATTATTTTTAAATTAGCTATGCATCTCAAATGTGCGATGCCACATAGAATATCTATAACGCATGTCTGCAGACTTTGTAGGTCATGCTCTTAAGAGGTACTATATGTCTGTATATTAATCATATATTTTGTTTTTAAAATATGAGTTAAATATGTATATTATAATTGCTGTATATATGTTATCATGATGTACTAAGTCAATAAAAGTGTGTTCTGTTCTGTTCTATTTAAAGTCATTTTCTATAGTTTTGTCTGCATAAAAGATTTTCTTTAAAAACATTGTACAGTAAGTATGTTATATATATAGACAGCAAATGCAAAGATAATAGTAGGTCACCATGATTGTTAAACTTTTAAACAAATAATGTTTAATGCCACCATCCTGACCATCATGTCAATCTGTCCAAGAAGTTGAATACGTTCATAGGTAGCGCCGTGGTGCAATAGGTTAGCATCGCGGCTTAGTAACCCAGGGATCGTGCGTTCAATCCCAGCCAGGACCGGATTTGGGTTAATTATCGAAATATTTCAAAAAAAGTATTTCCTACCTTACCAGTCCTTCGGATGAGACTTTAAACCGAGGTCTGCTCGCTAAAATGCTTAGTGCAATACAGCGAGGATAAACAAACGCTTATACGCACACGAATACGTTCATGAAATAAGTAAATAATTTTTTTTTAAAGCTCATCTTTATGTAAAACCTATATTGTTTTACAAAATCTGTTGAGACCATTACCATAATTTATGGACAAATTAACCCATAATGATACAATTTCCTTCATTTTTGCATGTTCCCAACAAGAGAATTTGTTTAAACTTTCTAAGCACATAGTTTAACATTTATACAAACGAAATGTGCAATACAAATGTTATGCTTGTTTAGAATTTTTTTTTGAAACCCTACCGCTATGCTAAAAGACCAAGTTTTGTATGAAATTATATCGAAATGGTATATTTTCCTTTTTTTGTTATGTTCCTAATAACAGAATGTGTCAAACTTCCTAGGCACTTATTTGAACATATAGTTAGACAATATATGCAATTAAAATTTAAGGTCACCATGCATATTAAGATTTAATATTGTTTTTTAGAACCCTACCATTATGTTTTCTTTTTTTTAATTTTGTTTGATTTTTTACAAATTGCTATATTTTTCCTATTTTATATATGTTTCTAATAATAGTCATATAAATAAAGACAATAAAAAAAGGCAATACATACAAATAAACATAAAGAGCAACATTCCTGTAAATGTTTAGGAAAATCCATACAATAGTTTTAGAAGAGAAGTCGCCCAAAATGCTACGCATGAGAAACTACAGAAAATGCCTTTAACAGTTTTATAATGAACACGTGTTTGAAGTTGATTAATTTAACATGTTTACTTATCTAGTGTAAACGTGACGGTATGCTAGTAATATATAGTATTTTAGCGGAGCGCTGTGATCTAGTGATAGTGCGTTGGCCCATGATTCACATGTCGTGGGTTCGATCCCCGTCATAACCATAATTTTTGTGTCCCTGAGCAAGACACTTACTTTATCTGCATTTGCTTAGTACTGGTTCTACCCATGAATACATCGAGAGTGATTAAAATAAGTTCAGCAAGCTTTCGTTTCAATCGATGTAAAATAGATAAGTTTAAACTATGGTATTTCATTCTAACGGTATTGTTAATTAAATGTCTCTTACTGCCTTGCATGCTCTCAATGATTAAACAGTTATCGTTATACAGACCAGCATGCCATACCAATGCTTGCATATATTTCTAGAAAAAAAGCATCTTATCAAGTATCTAGCAAAAATGAGACAAATGTTCCTATAGAAACCACAGCAATTAAACGCAATTTCACCGTAGGTCATGGTATTTAAGGGAAGACTGTATACCAATCATGTAGATATACACAATAACAAGATACAACCTTTTCTGAGCTCGCCCTCGAATTGTTGTAGAAATACAATACGACATTAAAAGCTTTAATGCTGCTATATCCAATTTTCCTGTATATTGGGAAAGCTTCAAGGTTTGATGTACAGTGTGGTCATGCGTATACAACATTGAGCTATTAACATTTAAACCAAGATCAAAGCAGAGTAATCTATCTGATACAGGCATGATACACAGGTCTTAGTATTGCCTGTTACAGACTATTAACCTTCTACTTTTATTTTGTATATACAGGTTATTGCTGTTCTAAATCATACTGTTTAAGATTAACCGGTAATATGATGTTATTAATTAAGTGTTTTCATATGGGCCGAGTTATTGGTCCAAGGACTGTCATACTGGCCCGCGGCCTTCGACCTTGGGCCAATATGACAGTCCGAGGACCAATAACTTGGCCAATATGAAAACACTTAATTAATGACATTTTCATTAATTAACTACTTAATATCTGTCTTTATTCCTATGTTTTAAATATCATTTACGGGTAAGGAAAAACAAGAGATATATGTGCAATATAACATTTGATAACAAGTATCTGATTCAAATAAATTTTCTACGGTTACCGTTCGATGGCGCGTGGGAAAACCACACATGAACTTGATAATAGCTATATTTCAGCGAAGTCGATGTAACCGAATTTACAAATAATCAAACCTTAATTATTTTGATTGTCTACATTATATAGGCGAACTAGGTTATCACCGAAAAGCTGCGACGTTGTGTTTCATTTCTTCAAAATGGCGTCCTTAAAGGAAACAAAGCCTTGGTCATATTGGCCGTGTTGGCTTATCCAATCAGATTGCTTGAATTTCATATTGGCCGAGTTTTTTCATATAGGCCGAGTTTCTCTCCATATTGGCCTTGTTTTTACCATATGATGCGTGCAGATTCCTGCAAACCACGGCATATAGTACGTAGTTAAATAATATTCTAGAATATATAGACGGCAATATATAGATCTAAGTCAGTTTGAATGTAGCGTGTAATAGTATGAATATACAGTCAAATGTTAAAGAAACGCGTACACATATTTTAAAATAATGTTTATCTTACCATTCAAAACAAACCATTATATCCGTGACAAATATCGATGGCTCAATAATAATTTATCAGACTTTACAAGCTTATATTTACACTGGATGTTGGTGAAACCCCACTATCTGCAACATGCATGACCAAGTCCGGCTTTGGTAATGCCGAAGTTTGCATTTAATTGTTTACATGGAATAGTTTTTATTATCAATTAAGGTTCAGTTTCACGTTTCACAAAATATACATAATTGAGTTAATATGCAGACGAAAAACTAAATGTTTATGTAGGAACAGTTGCGTTTGATAACGGGAACTGGGAATGTTCATCAATGTCTATGTTATTTATTGCCCCAAGGAGATGCTAACATGTAATATACCTAGTGGAAAATACGGCTATCGCATTGTAAAGTAGATATAAAAGTCGAACAGCAAAATGTATCGCCTTGGATAGGCCAGTGTCAGAAAAAGAACCCCGGGCATAAACCTGTGAGATTAGATATATTTTCGACGTGAATTCCTTTATCAACAGAATCGATTAATATACATTGGTATTTGATATTTACCTGCAGTTTTATATTAAAGTTCGACGGCCATGCTTTGTTTAATGAATATGTGTTTATCTAAATCGAAATCAATACACAATAATAGATATTTACAATTCACACATTGAAATGTCTGTGAAAAGCGAGAATAAGATTTTATTTGTAGACGTAGAAAACTGTGAACAGGTAAATTAATCCACAGGTAAATGTATTTATAAATTTTCTGGCAATAGTTGTGCTATACAATGCAGATTTTCATCATTTCCCCATGCTGTCACGCAGTGATAAAAGTAGTATCTACATCATGCAAATAATACTTATTTTTACATACAACTTAGCAGCGGATTTAAATATATGTTTCTCTCCGGAGTTACCAAGAAATGTTCATCTGATGTTTAAGAGTTACATGTGTTAATTGATAATACTACAAAAAGGGTGACATTTAACCAAACAGCGATGAATTAACACGTTTGCGGTTTTGTGTTAAAGTATTAAGATAAACTATTTGTGAATATTTTCGTTTTGTTCCCCACTGTTAACTTATTTAATACGCATAATTTACGCAAGAACTTAATATGCATAGTTCAAGCATTTCAAAATAGGGTGCGTCTTTTTATTCTCATTTGATAACGTTTAAATTGGAATATTAGTATTTGTAAGGTCAAAATAAGTATAAAGTCGAACAGGAAATGCAGCTTTCACAGACCACAGTAAATCCAAACACAAGCAACACGTCAAACATTTTATCGGTATTGTTTATTAAATGTCTCTTACTGCCTTGCGAATGGCAATGTTAATAAGAAATAAAGGCATATGACGTCACAAAAACAAAAACGGTTGCCAATAGAATTACCGCATTGGAACGGTCAGGGGCAAAACAAAAGATAATTACCTTACTGTGAACACGTTTAATTACCTTAGAGTGAACACGTTTAAGTTGTGTGACCTATTTGTCAATAATTCCATGATTTTCAAATAATTCAATATTAAAAAGCACAAAATGTGACAAATGGAAAAGGCCCATACTTCAATCCTTTTTTTTATATTGTTTTTGATACTGACTGTGTGGTAATCAAGTAATTGCTATGTCTATACAGCGGACATGCACATTGTAATATAACTACAAATCTCAGACAATATTATTATATTACATTGTTTGCAAATACTTACCGAGAAATCTGAGGTAAACAATACTGGGAAATAATTACTTATATTTCACTCTAACCGGATGTTTTGAAACTTCTCTTTACTCTGTTTATTATTTCGACTATTTAAATACCGTAGCATCCGCCGGTAAAGTTGCATGTATATGCGACGTCAGTTTTTGTATATTACGTGATCCCGCCTTAAATCTATTAAGCAATTGGAAAGCTTATATTAGCAGGATTTTATAATGACTATTTCACTAATTAAACACGATTAAACACTTTTTTACTGACAAGAATTAGACAAACTGACTGTTTAAAATTGCGCATTAAATGGTTTAATTCTACAATATGCAAACGTTTCAAGCCTAAATTAAGGTTTTATTTCATACCTCAGCCAACACCATTCTTGATTCTTGTAGATGGGGTTGGATGGGGTATGAAAGTTAAAACTCTCGTAATGAAACGTCATATTTTTCATTTGCTTGATTGGTATAATCCTTCAATAATAACGACACTTTAAATATAAAGACTCGTGCTTTGATTTTCACCCGCAAAGATATGCTGTCAAGAGTAACACAAACAAGGCGTTTAACATAATGTTTTAGAAAACATGTATTATATCATTAATAACCATGTTGTTAAAAACAGAATGACTAGCCCTTGTAAAAATATGTTCGAATACACAAACACATCATTGTTTTCTTTTTTTGTTGTTGTTTCTTATGAGGGATAGTAATCCAGTATTGAAAAAATCTCTATATGTCGGTGACATTTTCTTCTTTTATAACTGCCATCAGATTACCTATTGAAGAATAATATTTGTATTGTTATAATAATTAAAAGTACTTGGCTATACTAACTAATGGGGTTGACCAGCTCTTACAACATTACCGCTAGCACAGACGATGATTTTAAAACAGTAATTCCTGTTATATTCTTCTCTGTAGTCCCACACAATCATATTACTTTTCTAGACACGTCTTTCTGAATGCAGCGGGACACCTAATTAATCGCATTATTTGTTTGTATCACCTTTATTTTAAGATTCCTAGCTTACATCTTTAGTTCTTTAGTTAATTTCATTCAGCTTATTAATTTGTAAAAGGTCATTTATGACTCTTGCAGTCTGCTTTAAACTACTGACCTCACTAAATATAATAGAAACTGTCGAAATGTCTTCTTTGAGGGGATGGTTGGGGTGGAGGGAGGTGTGTATGTTGCGGGGCGGTGGGGGGGGGGGGGGGGGCGTGGGGTGTTGGCGTAACATATACACCACACACCGCGAATCAACTCACGTGTGAATTATTTTGTATTGATTGATCAAAGACTTCACAGTGAACCAGTCATGTTGCGTGATGAATTACAGATAACACAGTAAGATGAACTGATATCAACTCATTTGATTTGAAATCAACACTTTCAAAGATCTTTTTATCAGATGATGACATATTATTTGCTGATTTGTATCGCACGAAACGTGCAGGCACTGTTAGTTCATTGAAGTCGTTCCCGATGTTTTTGTAAGTTGCTGGTGTTTTCATTTATTTTACATGCGCTCATTAAATGGAGGTTCGTAGCTTAGAGTATTGCTTTTCCTTAATAAATACTGGGAATTGGATCCCGCGGAAGCAACAAACAAGAGGAAAAAAGTAGCAGACTCAGTTTTATTGAGATTGTTCGTGAGGGATGATGATAAGTGCAACACCTCTCACGCCTCCTAGCACCGGCTTAAGCGATATTCTACTTTCAAGCCACAACCATTGGGTTTAATGATCCCATAGGACCAGTAAGTAATAACACTTCTGATTTGTAGTCGGGCGACTTTTTACGGCCGCCACACAGCACTAAACAAACGCTAGTGTGAATGTCAATAACTACTGCAAAGTGGATCCCTCGGAATCAACAAACACAAACAGGAGACAACAGTAGCAGACTATGTTTTATTGAGTCTGTTGATGGGGATAATTTTAAGTGCAACACCTCTCACGCCACCTATCACCGGCTTAAGCGATATTCTACTTTTTTCGATCCACAACTATTGTGTTTGATGAGTAAGTAATAACACTACTGATTTGTAGCCGGGATACTTTTTATGGCTGCCACACAGCACTAAACAAACGCTAGTGTGAATGTCAATAACTACTGCAAAGTGGATCCCTCGGAATGAACAAACACAAACAGGAGACAACAGTAGCAGACTATGTTTTATTGAGTCTGTTGATGGGGATAATTTGAAGTGCAACACCTCTCACGCCACCTATCACCGGCTTAAGCGATATTCTACTTTTTTCGATCCACAACTATTGGGTTTGATGAGTAAGTAATAACACTACTGATTTGTAGCCACGATACTTTTTATGGCTGCCACACAGCACTAAACAAACGCCAGTGTGAATGTCAATAACTACTGAAAAGTGTATCCCTTGGAAACAACAAACATAAACAAGAGATAAAAGTAGCAGATTCGGTTTTATCGAGTCCGTTCATCAGAGGTAATGTAACACCTCTCACGCCTCCTAGTACCGACTTAAGCAATATTAAGTCTCATTTGAGCATATATTAGAGGCTTGAAGTCATCATACATTTTGTTTCTTCGATACATACTAGCATGTTAAGGTACACACGATACTATTAAAAATAAGTATACAAGTCGAACAATAAATACAGCTTTCACCCTCTTCCTTTATATTAAGATCATCGATTTATTTGAAAATTTCTTAATAGCGGATTGTAATAATTATACTAAATGCCACTTTATATTTATTTTAGTAAATTCGAATTAATTATTAAGCATACTAATACATTCTTAATTTTCGAAAACAGGGCGTTCACGTTATTGTTAGTGGATTCACGTTATTGTTACTGGATTGACTTTTATTGATAGTGTCCTGTCAGCTTGATCTCTGCGGACAGAAAAAACAGTGAGCTTGTGTACACGAAGTCAATTCAGCTGCTAACTAGTTGACTGTATTTCTTACAGGCCGTTCCATTTCTTCACCAGTATGTAAGATTTGTATTGTTCTCTTCATTGATTATTTAATTTTCTGATTTGATTTAGTATGCGGTACAGTGCGGCCCTACGATGCCATTGTGTTTGAGTGTAGATAGATTGATTTTCGCATTTTCCTGAATCGTTACAATGCAACAAATCTCCTTTAATACTTAATATTAACATAACATTGCATTCAAATATCCGTTTCCCTACGCCTTTTGTTGACTGGATATACCGATTTTACGTTTAAGTGTACACAGATAATCAGCTGTTTCCAGGAGCTGGATTATAACACAGTTAGCACTGATCAAAGTGGATTGTACGCGGCATGATTGTTATCGTAGTAGTAAAATTATTTCCTTATCTCATTCGAGTGTTTCGAGTATTATTGGCGCAATGTAAGCTGATGGTTCAGACATGGTCTATAACAATAACTTACCATCGCGTTGATAAGAGGATGGTCTTTTATTTATTATATGTTTATACAATACTAATTTGAAAAATAACCTAAGCCAGTGGCAATGATTAGTCTGTTCTTTGGCGTTGCTTAAACGTGTATCTGACACGTTAGATACATTTCCAAAGATAGGGTTTAAAGGGACACGCGGCAATCTTGATTTTTTAAAAACTCACGACGTCCCGTTAGTTTTTCTCGTAACTTGCATTCGTTCAGTCATTAATATTAATTGTTAGAATAGTTAAAAGCAAACTATTTTTACATATTATTGACTTTTGATAATATTGCACCAACAATATATCTAAAATATGTTTAGAATAATGAATGAAATAGAATTCTCAATTTTTTATTTAATTATATGAAACAGTTTTAAAGTCAAAATGATACAGGATTAACAAATCGCTATATAGTTATAATACCTGATATAAACTCAAGATTGCCATATGTCCCTTTAAAGTCGAACATGAAATGTAGCATTCACAGAATAAAATCAACCAAAAACATGGCAACAAGACAAACAAGTATAAGGAATACAAAGAACAACCATAATCATATAAAAGGGTTAATTATCTCCACTAAAATGGGGATGTTCCTTACTTCTTATGGGGTCTATGTTCCCTCATTCGTTTTTCTAGAGCTTGTAATCATGCTGAGGACTTTAAGTTTCGTCATATTTGTATAGGTAAGAAGCTTCTACAGCAGGGCTACCCTTACCATAAACTTCGCAAAGCCTTTGCAAATTTGGATTATCGTAACCCTGGCTTTTAAGATATAAATGTAATTTAAGAAATCTTCTACGACAAGGACTATCACAACCTGACTTCTATGTTGATGTATATATATATTTTAGTTTAGTGAAAATTAAAATTAAAGTATTATGCAAAGTAGAATGTGTAATATTCAAAAAGTTGAAGTAATAACCAGAGCTTTATGTCTCGTCCCCAGCACAGTTAAGTTGTCATCTTCAGAAGTTTAGTTGTCATCTTCAGAAGTGGCCTTCATGTACGTTGTTCGTAAATATGCCTAATAAAAACAACTTCATGGACTGCATCATTTATTTTTTGTTTTTTCTCCGGGATGGCTCAAATTGATGTACTATTGGCATATTTAAATATTGAGTTCTACTCAACCCGGGTCTAGACGGCGTGAACGGTAGCAAGCACTTTTAACTACCGTTCATGAACAGTCTCAATTAAACCGAGACTGCAATATTGTTAATATTTTAATATCGTGTTCGACGATTTCCAAATGTCCCATTTTATACTGTTCTTATATGAACATGAACAGTTATCTTTGTAGAAACACAAACATATTTCGCTCTTTTCAGGATTTGCTTTATTACGAATCATCTGTAAAGCAGTGTTTTGAAACAAATGAACCTCTTAGTATAGATAATAATTTCAAATACATACAAAAATGAGATATAGGGTCCTATAGAAACCACTGCGTCCGAGCTCAATGGCATCGTAGGTCCACACTGTACGGCAAACAAGGACTTGAAAATACAATGAAAGAGACAAAATACAATAGAAAGGGTGGTGAAGACAGGGTTACCGACTTGGAACGGTCAGTAGGCAATAAGGCCTACTGGTTAGCTTGAATCGATTTTATATGCGCACAATCCTCGCTACTACGTTTAGTGTATACATTATTATTACTCCGTCAATTCGGCCTTCAGTATGTTACTAATATTACTAATTGTATTAGTTGTATCTTAATAATCACCATTTCCAAACTACAAATCAAACTTACCAGAATGGTCTCTATATCCCTAATATACTATACCATCAGTAAATTGTAAACGTGGAATAAACACTATTATTTCTGATAATTAAATTAATAATTGATTAGTGTTATTAATTATTCGTGCACTGGCTTTATTGTACGACTTTGATTGACGTGAGACATTTAGTTTTCTCTTCCATTTCATAAGCAGCAGTATACAACAATCATAACGTGGTCCGAGTATTAACTTTCATACCCCATTCAACCCCTCCTCTAAGAAGCGAAAACAGAGTTGGCTGGGGTATGAACTAATACCTTAATTCTGGCTAAAAAGTTTGCATATTGTAAATATAAAACATTTAATAGTTAATGTTAAACAGGTAATCTTTTTTTCCCCAGTAAAACATGTTTTTAAAGGTGTTTTTATTGCCGACAATCTGCTATAAAATTCTGCTAATATAAGCTTCCCATCGCTTAATGGAATTAAGGCGGGACAACGTAAACACTAAAACTTTCCACAACGAGTTATGTTGTATTATTAATTATACTGACACCATTAAATAATATTAAATGAAACAAAAATAACTACTATTGCACAATACTTGAAACTCCAGGATATCGTACTTCAGCTGCTATTGTGCGTCGCCAACACAGAGACGAGTCGGTTTATAACTATTGGAGTAGTAAAGCAAATGGCTCTTGAATAGACGCATCATGTTTAACAATAAATCATTAGTAAGATATTTGCAAAGTACGTAACTGGTTCTGAAAAACATATCAGATATTACAGTTATTGTATGGGTCGTGTTTTAAGAAATGACAAGAATACTTGTTGAAATACCCCACGTACAGCTGTGATCGATATTGTATGGCATTTATGTTTAATGTAATACGTTTTACTTGACGACACTCTATTATATTGTTAATTGATATTACCATTGCAAAGATGTATACATTATAATATAACTCGATTTCACCGGTTCGAAAACGGCATAATATTTCTTTATAATCAAATTAATTGTTAAAAAGGGATAGGCAGGAACTAACAACATTACAGTATTTATCAAGCAATATCTAAGCGCCTTTATACATTAATCAAGTATACTTTTGTCTTTAACGCGATTGTTTATTTTGCTTTATTCTACCATAAGTTTAAACATTTTTATTCATTTGTGAAACATAAATAACAATAAGTAATGAGTTAAACATAATTTGATTTGAACTATTCATATAATGATTAATAATAATTTGCAAATGTGTAACTTAATGGGCGCAAAGTTGTTCTTAACACATCACGTGTTTCCGTTAACATTTTCTATGAGACAAAGCAATGTTCAAGGAATTCGCAATAAACGTCTTTCTCATATACTTTCATCTATAAGTACTTATGATTTTTTTATATTATATAAAACTTTACCACACCAACTTATCAAGATAAGCTTATTGCTCTCATTCAAAAAGAAATGGCTAGGGAAAATAATAAATGTTTGGCCTGTAACAATATAAAAGCGTTTTTTTACTAACGACAGTTTCACCAATTACACTATGTGGACTATTCTTCTATTAGATACTATTTTCGTCAGGTATGGAACTACCATCTATTGACAACTAAATTATTGGTATCCCTATGGGAACGAAATGAGCACCGCTAGTAGCAGATTTGTTTATATATTGCTATGAAAGAGATTTCATGTTGTTGCGTCTTTCACCAGATACACAGGCAGATGTCATTGAAGCCTTTAATGACACTTCTAGATATCGGTATGACATATTGAGCATTGGCAACCCTTTCTTGTCTACTATGGTTAATAATATATATCCTAAAGAACTTCAATTTAACAAAGCTAATGTTTCTGATACTAACACTTCCTTTCTCGATTTACATCTCTGGTGAAATAATTAGCAGAACCAATGACAAGAGAGATGATTTTAATTTTGATATTGTTAATTATCCGCATGTAGATGGAGATTTTCCCAAGCAACATATTGTGGGGTCTATGTGTCTCAACATATTCGTTTTTCTAGAGTTTGTACTCGAGTATTCGAAATCTTTGTATAACTATAAAGCTAGGTTAGGGCTACCGTTACCATAAACTTCGTAAAACCTTGCAAAATTATATTATCGTAACCCTGATATTCTTTCAAAATATAAAAGTAATTTAAGAACTCTTCTGTGGCAAGGACTATCACAACCTGATTTCTATGGTGAGGTGAATTACAAATTTCGTAAGATCCTTGGTCATGATCACTTTCATACTCTCTTTTTAAACGTGTTAACATGTTTATCAAAAGCGGTTATGACACTATCATTTTGAAACGCTCTGCATTTTTGGTGGTGGACCTATTTACAGTTCGCCACTATGCTTTCCTCTTTAATTGTGCGATGACCGGACTGGCTGTAGACCCTCTGATGACGCCAAGCCCTTGATTAACCTCTGTGCTGTTTTCAAGGCTATTGTTTTTTTGTATTTATAAATACAAGAGCATCGTTGTGTTTTACTTATATTGCCTATTAATGCTGCCTTGTCGGTTAGAGAATAGTTTATGGCGGGGATTTTTTTATTTACACTGTCCCGTTTATTCGGATGGCAGTATGGTAAGTATGGGGTTTAGTGCATCCTAGAAACGGTTTAAACCCCCAGCGGCATTTTTTGCCAATGCCCGTTCCCTATTGTTAACCCTGTTTCAACCCGTTTGTGTTTGTTACGTCATATGCTTTTATTCTTTGTTAACATTGCCATTTCCTGTTCGACTGTTCTTCTATAGAGTTGTACCCAAATGTTTTTAAATAATATCAGTAACATCAAATTAAGTTAATTACGTGGTCCAAGTATTAACATCCAATCCCTTCTCCGAGAAGCAAAAACGGGTAGACATGTAAACACGGTAAATCAATCAGGGTTACCGTTACCATAAACTTCGTAAAACCTTTGCAACATTTTATTATCGTAACCCTGATCTTCTTTCCAAATATAAATGTAATTTAAGGACTCTTCTGCGACAAGGACTATCACAACATGACTTCTATGGCGTTGTGATTTATAAACAACGTACGAGTCTTGGTCATGATCACTTTCATACTATCTTTGTTAAAATCGTTAAAATGTTTATCAAAAAAGGTTATGACCCTATCATTTTGCAACGTACTGTATGCTTGCTGGTGGACCCTTTTACAGTTCGCCATTATGCTTTCCTCTTTAATTGTACGATTACCGGACAGGCTGTGGACCCTATGATGACGCCTACCTAAAGCCCATTCGGACGGTGGCGTTTGATGTTTGTCTATGATCTTTCTTTTCGTGCCCTTAATGGTTTATTCTCTTGTTGCTCTGGCTTCTGCCAAGTCATTGAGTACCTTCATTTTAATGGGATGACAGCAGGGTAAGTGTGAGGTTTGATGCACTCTAGAACCGTTTTAAACCACCAGTTGCCTACTTTGCCACGGACCGTTCCAAGGCGGTAGCCCTATTGTCAACCCTTTTGTGTTTGTGATATCGATAATCCAAAGTAGATAGTTGTTTTATTATATTGAATCAGAGAAAAAAAGTAAGTAATATGTCAAGATTATTTTTAATCATTGTTAATTGTTATTCTATGTCATTGAGCGCTTATGGTAAATAATTGACATTGGTAACAAAGCGCTTGAATGATCTGGAAGATACTATTGACCTGGCAAGAGAACTTTTCACCCGAAAGAGAACTATTGACTCGCAAGTCTGGTTTAAACCAGATTTGAAACGTTTGAACACCTTTTCAAGTCAGTAGTACATATTAATGTCTTTCACATGACTGCTTTTCAGCCAATACAAACTATGTTTATAAATGAAATATAATAATTAGTTTTGTTTGAACATGAATTCCAGATGGAGTTGAATCGAAGGGTGTCATTTCCCATCAGATGTGCCCGCGCCATAGCAGGCACTCACCAGAGAGTAAACCCATGTACATGTATGTAGCTACCAAGGCCGCTTTCAGAGACATCCAAAATGTTGCAGTGACTGAGATTATCTAGCTGTAATGGTTATGTCCCCTTATGTGCATTCCCATTGAAATTGCCTTTCCATAATACACAAGTTAGAACTCAAGTAAACCTTAATATATTGACATGCAACTTCTACTGGACTACCTCTTGGGACTCTATGATTGTACCTACTGAAACCCCAACTAAGGGAGGTGGGTGCATGAGCTTTTGCCCCTCGGGTTTTCTGGTCTTACCCTAGATTGGTTTTCTCTTTAGCTGCAACTACTATGGTTGTTCAGTACGATTATGTATACATCCTGAGATGTTTATTATTTTGTATGTGTTTCTTTAGTTAGTTTCTCTGCATGTGGACTTTATTGTTAGAGAATTCCTTTTGGTGGGATGTAGTTTTGTTTACACTTGCTTGTCTTTTTGGGCGCTGAAGACAGGATAATATCGAGGATTGTGCGCATATAAAATCGTTTCAAGCCAACCAGTAGGCCTTATTGCCTACTGACCGTTCCAAGTCGGTAACCCTGTCTTCACCACCCTTTCTGTTGTTTTGTTCATTGTATTATCAAGTCCTTGTTTGCAGTACAGTGTAGACCTACAATGCCATTGCGTTCGAAAGCTGTGGTTTCTATAGGACCCTATATCTCATTTATGAATAATGAGTTCCGCTCAACCTGGGGCTAGTGGGCGTGAACGGTAGCAAGCAAAGTTCACTACTGTTCATGAACAGTCTCAATCAAACCGATACTACAATATTTCGTATTTATCGTGTTTTGCCGTTTCCAAAGGTCACTCTCACACTTTTTTAGGAGAATCATTTATAAAAAAATAATTACATTGTGAATGGGATTGGTAAATAAGTGTAGCACGTTTGTGAATCTGTTACCCTAGGTCTAATAAAATATATTCAGACGTCTTCATTATTAAAGGTGAATATTAATGCGTGTATATTTGGGTCCCAATCCAAGTTGGGCTTGGCGGGTAGAGTGAACATACATTTTGAAATTTTCTTAACAACGTACGTATAGGAATTATCATTAAAAATAAAAATGATAGACAAAATAGAAAGAATGAAGGAAGAGTTTATTGTCGGTTCCCTTTGTCGGTTTCGCGTTGTCGTGAAAAATGATTAACTGGGGTAACTAGAATGATTAAAAGCTTAAAGCAGTCATATCCCTTATCTCTTTCCGTATAGTTAAACAATTAACTTATCGTAATTGGAAATGTCTCATTGAAAAAAACGAGACATATTTGAACGTTTGTTTAACAATATCATTTTTTATCTCACGTTGCCGTATCATTTATTTTCATTACGTCGGTGTCTAGTACTTGGCGGATGAGAATAAAATGTTTCTTTACTCCAACTGCGTATGTCTTAACTTTACCCGGCTTATCTTAAACATACCGTCAGGTAATATCTTCTTTATTCTTATACAACTGATAAAACTAACATCTACGTAGTCTTTACATCTCCCATATTGTCTGGGTAAATGCATTGTGCATGTTCGACCAAATATACAAAATATGCGTTGTACCTGTTTGAAACGAGTTTTTCTTTCCATAACTTAAACTCAATCAGGTTCGGGGTAAATGTGAACCTTCGTATTAACTTTGTACTGTATGGACACTTGTAGTAACTCAATGATGTCATCGTACCTACTGTTTGGATTAAGGGTATAAGACTGGCGGCGGCGAACATGTTTAAGTAAAGAACAAAAGAGTGGATAGGTGTTTGTTTTTCAATTTGCAAGAAAGTTTTTTTTTCTCGTTATGCGCGAGAGAGCGCATGCCCATTTTGTCAGGGTAAAACTTAAAACGTTTATTTCATCCATTAGAACATTCCCTGGATCGGTTTCCCTGCAAAACACACATCTGTTTACAGATACAAACAACATAAAATCATTAAAGTAATGATTCTGTTTTGTTTGTTTTCTTTAAGGATGGCGATATGAGTTTACTACGGATAATTCCTTCTGATCCATTCTATTTGAGAAACTTGGAATTCTGACTACAGGCAGAGCGATAAGAGCTACGTGCTGATAATTATATTTGATCAGTGATCAGTTTAATTTGTGTAGTCTGACTACGGAGATTATGATAACAGACCTACCTGCGGAAAATGCATCATTGCAACAGCTGATTCAACATTGTGTTTTACACACCCAATGAACTACTAAATATTAAAAACGATATCACTTTCAAGCAACGAGCACAAACAAGGCAGAAATGCAGCATACTCGGTTTTGAAGGTCGGTTTAGAAGTGCAACAGTCACATAACACAGTCAAGCGAAAGTCACGCAAACAAAACAAAGACAATAACCTTAATCTTACTATATTTTTATCCCAGTAAAACCAATCACACCAGACGATATTCTCTAACATACTAGAATTTGGTTGTATTACAAGTAATAGATAGAGTATGGTCTCATTGAGTTGGTTAATTTAAACATCGAGATGGGCGTAGCCCATCCAAGTGTTTAAATTAACCAACGAGATGAAACCATACTCTGTCTTTTGTAGCATGTCCATCTCAGCTCCCTGCCATACTCTAACTTACAGTAACTGGTAGTTGTGGTACACCATTTATTCTGGCAGGTGTTTTCATTTAATCGGTTTACACCTGTGCTATTACAAAAAGGCATTTTCAGTGACCATGCTACAAGATTAAATTGCATTTTATACACTCGTCGTTGTTTTATAAAACAGCTGTGTGGTCGGTAGACATGTCAGTTGTTCAGCCCAAATTGTCATGTTATACTTTAAGATAATAAATCATATGGGTTAGTATTTATGTCATTACATTAATATTGAAGGTTTAAATAATTGTATTAAGCAATGCTCGAAACGTTTAGAAAACTTTGAATTTCTCAAAACATTGAATAAAAGACTAACAAGACTGGCTAATCACGTACTTAACATTTTGCAGACACTCCTTGGGTATGTCAAAATGAGTGAATTTTAAAAAAAAGAATAATGAGATAATATTTTTTAAACCCGGCAACAATGTGTAAAGGCTTTTGGACAAATGGCATAGCGTGGAAAAGCATTCAAATATAAGCCTCCCTTATTCATATTTCGGACTCGAACACAAACTTGTAGTACTGTACTATTTTGTATCTGTGCGTCTTTGTGGTTGATTGTGGTCCGTGAATGCTACCATTTCTGTTCGACTTTTATATCTTCTTTTAGACCATTTCGACAAGGCACACAATTTTTCTTGATTTACACCTCTCCATTGAAAATGGTGAAATAATAAGAAAAATATTTGACAAGAGAGATGATTCTAATTTTGATGTTGTTAATTATCCCTATTTAGATGAGAATGTTCACCGACAAACATCTTATGGGGTCTATGTGTCTCAACTTATTCGTTTTTCTAGAGCTTGTACTCGAGTTGAGAATTTTAATAGTCGTAATCTTTGTATAACTAAAAAGCTACTCCATCAGGGTTGCCGTTACCATAAACTTCAAAAAAACATTGCAAAAAATGTTATCTTCGTAGCCCTGATATTCATTCAAAATATAAATGTAATTTAAGAACTCTTCTGCGGCAAAGACTATCACAACCTGACTTCTATGCTGACGTGATTTACAAACTTCGTAAGGTCCTTGGCCATAATCACTTATATACCATGTTTGTTAAACGTGTTAAAAGGTTTGTCAAAAGAGGTTATGACTATCATTTTGAAAAGCAATACATGCTTGGTGGTGAACCCGTTTACAGTTCGCCACTATGCTTTCCTCTTTAATTGTGCGATGACCGGACAGGCTGTGGATCCTCTACCTAAATCCCAAAAGGACGGTGACGTTTGGTGTTTGTCTGTAGTCTTGTTTTGTCGTGCCCTATATGGTTTATTCTCTTTGTTGCTTTGGCTTCTGCCAAGTCATTGAGTACTTTCTTTGTGGCTTTCTAGGCTATTGTTTTTTTGTATTTATATATATACGAGCATCTTTGTGTTTTACTTATATTACCTAATAATGCTGCCTTGTTGGTTAGAGAATAGTTCGTGGCGGCGATTTCTTTAATTACACTGTCGCGTTTAATTGCGTTGACAGTAGGGTAAGTGTGAGGTTTGGTGCACCCTAAAACGTGGTTTACACCCCCATACGGCCGTTTTTGGCTCTATTGTCAACCCGTTTGTGTTTGTGATGTCTTATTTAGCCTTTTATTCATCTTTAAATGTGTTCTTTGTTTTTGTGTGTGTTTGTGGTTGTCTGTCCTTGAATGCTGCTTTTCCTATTCGATTTTTATATCTATATTTGTCATAATTATACTGCCATGATGTTTAGGAGTTTTAGGATTTAACATAATATATTGACCGAAAACAACCCATATTAATGACTGTTTTATTTTCTATATATTTGTTCTGATTTTGTCAATATATTCATTTTATACCTGTTACTATCTTTTAAAATAGTAATGTAAAATAAAATTTCGCGAAACAAAATAATCGAACAACCTAAACTAGGATAGTGTACAAGGTGAAAAGTGTTTCTATAGTTAGTTTAGTACTATACTACTTACATTATAATCTGTTTGTTTAACCGCTGTTGCTCTGTTTATTGAAGATATATGCTTTAAATAAAAGTTCACCATAACTTCGAACACTTGCATTAGCATTTTACTTTCACAATGTGAATTTCGTCAACCCTTTGATGCATTACGTGGTCCCGCCTTAAAATTCCCTGAGTTTTACAAAAAAGATGATGATGAACATCGAAAACATGAGTGTTTACAAGAATATGTTCAGCAACTCTACAATTCAAAACTGTGAGACTGGCCCATTCTGTATATGTTATTAGATGTAAATGGAGAATGAGCCTGGAATGTTCATTCCTGTTGGCTCCTTATAACATACTGATGTTGACGCGCCCCAAAACCCCAGTTCAACTAAATTCAATGTGTATATGTATAAACTGTAAAGATGTTTGTAGCGTGAGAGTGAATTAATGTTACTTCTGTGAATTCAATTCAATAAAACATTGCTTTATAGCACATTCTTTAAACAACGAGCGCAAAAGACGATCAAAGTATATATAAAATCCAAGCAGAAATTGGAAAAATAGAAAAAAACGTTGAGCAGGACCACAATCAACCAATAACATGCATAGAAACAAGTAATAATTACCATTATGTGGTCCGAGTATTAACTTTCATACCCCAACCAACACATTCTACAAGAAGCAAAAACAGTGTTGGCTTGGGTATGAAATAAAACCTTAAACGTCTGCATATTGTAAAATCAAAACATTTAATAGGTAATTTTAAACAAGTTATCGCATGTTTTCAGTCAAACATGTGTTTTAATGTGTTTTATTGTCAAATTGTCCGTTAATAAATCCTGCTAATTTAAGCTTTCTTCATCACTTAATGAAATTAAGACGGAGACACGTAATGCAAAGAAGAATAAAAGGCAAGATATGTTGGTTAAATCCATAAACAAATCATGAATGCAAAACTGTGTGACAGAATATATTAAAATCATGTACAATGCCCTAGACACTAACCCTGAAGTATGATGTGTACACATCAGATTGTATTTATTACAAAATGACAACAAAACTCAAGATTAGGCTCAGGGAAAATACTTATTAGTATCTTGATACTATCGTTATGATAATATCGTTATGATGTGTTGTATGATTTGACAAACATGTAAATCTGGTGAAATAAAATACTAAGTTAAATACAAAACTATGACATATCGTTCACTCAAGTCTCTGTGAATGGTGCAATATGAATGTAGAATGCCGAAATCATATTTTCTGAGAACGTATGCACATTCAACAATTTGAGCTGTACATATTTTTAAATACGTTAAACGTAAACATTGATTTAAATATAAGAACCGGCTGTTTCGGAATTCAAACACAATACAATACTATAGATATGAAAGAAATCATTAGTTTACATGATTTAAGTGCGAAATAGCATTAAAAAAATATAAAATCCGTGCCTGAATTAAACGAATTCAAGTAATGAATAGTTAGACAAATATAAATAGAAAAACAAATTGTGATGAAACATGGCAAATTAGACAATCGTGATAATAAATGGTCCTTGAATTTCTACATTTCCTGTCTTCTTTTATATCTACTTTTTCCAATACATCAACTGGTAAAAGTTAAATTACACATGATACATTACCAAAGATAACAAAAGGTAAAGCAAAGCAACTTCATGTTCTGTCCGAATTTGTTTCTCTTGCTTGTTTCTTCATATGCTTCTTTTAATATATATTCCTAGGTATCATCTGCATAACATCTGTTAGTCTACTATACCTTCAAAAACTCGCATTTTTTTAAAAATAATTTCCTTCCATAAAAAATACATTTATTTCATCGCTAATATAGACCGTATTTTAAATAGTGCTTTATAAACAACTAATATTGTATACCATGTGCTAATACGTGTATAATGTATCAAATGATTGATGAAATGCGACATTTTATAACAACAATAAAAATTAAAAATATGAGACAGCCCGTGTCTCAAAGCATATTCTGCAACTACTTTTCTTTTAACAAATGTGAGTAAACTATACATTAGTATGTACAATCGTTGTCGTAATTATCCAATCCATATTATAACTGGATTAAAAAAGACATTAACACCGATGAATATCGTCTCAGACCAAATACTGTATTACATCTTAAATTATCCGACCCGTAGTCAGGCATGAAAGCGTTTCATTCAAAATGGATCAAACTCCGCCAAGTTGGATTTGATTTCTTTAATTGCACACTAATAGTTATAGTATTATCAATTTAATGAATTAATAAAAAAAATAACGGTTACAATATTTACATGTTCTACTTACCCGCATACCTTTAATATCCAGTGATATTACTAGGCAATCACTTTAATCGTAAACTTGAAATAAACACTTTTAGCTCTGGTATAGTAGTAATTCGACCAGCGTATTAAACGCACTCTTATTGCTGACGTTATAAAATAGTTTTCTCTTACAGTTCCCCACAAATATAACAAAATAACGTGTAAAATTAATCCAATTATCCGCAACAAAGTTATATTTTAGTACTAAATATTTCTTATTTATAAAGCGTATTACACAATATTCTCTACCGTCCTGAAACAAGCAATGATAAACTCGCAAAATAATTAATGCTTCAAGAAAGCCTACTGTAACTGCTTTATGTATACTCTGCTGATACAATACAGCTCAAAGATATCTATTGAATAGACAGGCAAACGGCTCTCGAACCAACAACCGTGTGTTACAATAAATCGTTAAAATGCTGTTTATATAGTGAGTGGTTATGCGAGAGTAACCAGGTATCGGTAGTATTGGAAAGCTTTTTACAAGAAAGGACTTGCTTCTTTGACATCCCTGTTTAACTGCGCTCAATATTGTAAAAACAATCTTATCAGTTGTATTGTACGTTCTATCAATGCCGTCGATACGCATTCTGTCACACCTACGCATACTTTGCAAATTTATTTTATAACTTTTAAAGTTATAGTTAAACGATTGTGCTATATTTCGAAATTAACGTAATTTATTTTCCTACAGAATATGCTATCATGTATTACTAATATACCGATAATAAAAGGTTTAGCAAGGTTTTTAGATGAAATACTACTGTATACAAGATATACTGATATTTTAGGACTTTACGGGCTTGACCCCTACGCTACTTTATTCGTTACGTCATTAAGATGTTCGACTGTTATTGATGTGTGTTTAAAAAAATATTGTGTCTATGGCAGTAGTTTCTTGATTTTACAACCATAAATGTATTATTTCCAGAGTGCAACAAAAACTTGCAAAACTTGTATCTCTCAGTATATACCTAAAGAAGCTCTATAATGTATTTTCCAGTTCGTACGCTTATCACTTTGTAAAACTGATATTTGTTATGTGATATACGGCTCTTGAACTAGTTTGTGATAGCAGTGTATTTGGGTTGCTGTTATCCTCTCTTCTGGCTACATACCATATTATTAAATTGCAAGCCTCAAATTTAAAACATGAACTTTTAATTTAAAAGAAAATACATTTACCGGATTCAACTATTAACATTTGTCGTAAAGGGACAGTTTTCAATATATGTATGTGTAGGTGTGGCATTTAAAGTGTGACCTTCATTTGAAAAGTAGGTCAATAATTATTTATTTTCGTACCTCGAACCTTGAAAAATATGGACAGCATGATAAGTTGATATCACATTTGATTGCGTGATTCTCACACGACATCGGATTTACAGATTGAAGATCATAAAGAGGTCTATTAAACGTGCCGTAAATTGAAATTCTCTACGTTTGTACACATTATGTAGTGACCTGAGAAGTATGTCCATGAATCAAGATTCTATGTAATATATAGGATCTTAAACGAGTCCCCATTTCATATAAGATTTTTGCATCGATTTTTAATTTTAACGAGCTTTTCGGCGAGCTAAAATCATAAATAATAAATAGCGAGTTTCATAAATCTTATATGGAATGGGGACGAGTTTAAGGACCTTTTGTCACATAACATTATATTCAAATATGTTAAATGTAAACAAATAAAAAATGGTCAAACTCAAGTCACGTTGACAGATTTCACAAATAAAAACGAAAAGTCAAGATAACTTTTAAAATTTGCCCTGATACTGATGTAGGCACGATTAGTCACTTCAAATTACATTTGACTATTGGGCTGGGCAAAGTTTACCAGGAGTTAAACTATGAAACGCTAGATTTATTTGACATTTATTGTATAATAACTATTTAAATCGCACAGCACGGACGTCATTGTACTATTGTTATGGGCGCTTGTTTCAGCCAAAGTTTTTTGGACTTTTCGGACAAAATTAATCTACTGCCAAAATGGAAACAGACGTTTTTATTGGTAACTAAAAATACCTTACTTTTCGAATTCGGTCGAGAAATAAAAATTGCATGTGCGAAAGTTGTTTTTTGATGGGGCATTTTTAATGCAAAATTCTGCTGCAGGAAAAAATTGAAAATAGTTTGTTTTTTTAATTTGTATCCAAAAATGCTTTTAAATTGTTGAATATCCGTAAAGTAAGCACCCTGAAAGATTCATAGCAAAATATAAGTTATCTGAAATTCTTAATTTTCTGCTGTCCGCCAATAAGGAATTGACATAGGATAAGTCCCATCAAAAAATCATTTTGTCTGTAAAATATTTATTTCCAAAATTAAGGTAGTTTTATTTACCACTGTAAATGTCAGTTCTAATGATATATAATTGGTGTACGTATTAGTTATAAAAAGTTGTTCGAAGCTACTGCAGAAAACCCTTTGGCTGAAACAAGCGCCTAAAACAATATACTTTTTACTGCAGTTTTATGTTGTGCGTTACACTGGGGAATTGAGAAAACCTGCATCTATATAATACAATAAACCACAAAAAAGTACAGTAATTTCAATCAATACGTTTTTTTCTGTAATACATGGCGATAGTTAAACATATACAACTAAGACACAAGTGGTAGGCGGTTAGGATGTGTTGTGAGGGATGTTTGCTTACACCTTATCTACAGGTAAAACACGAACAAACGAAGCAAATAACGCAGCTAGCATACAAGATGTGTTTTATTGTATGAAATATCTGAAGCAAAGATGTAAACAGAAATGTATGTATGTTATGTTTTCTTTTTTTTCTTCTTTTTCTTCTTCTCTTTTCTTCTTCTTCTTCTTCTTCTTCTTCTTCTTCTTCTTCTTCTTCTTCTTCTTCTTCTTCTTCTTCTTCTTCTTCTTCTTCTTCTTCTTCTTCTTCTTCTTCTTCTTCTTCTTCTTCTTCTTCTTCTTCTTCTTCTTCTTCTTCTTCTTCTTCTTCTTCTTCTTCTTCTTCTTCTTCTTCTTCTTCTTCTTCGGTGTAGTTTTCATTTTTCCGTTTTCGTTTTTCGTATTTTTTATTTTTATTTTGTCTATTTTCCAAATTTAAAGAATGGTTATTTCATTGTTTGTTAAGCTACCACAAGTGGTTAAGCTGTTCAGTGTATTAAACCTGATAACAACAAAAGACCGCTCAAAGAGCCAAGCTATAAACCAGAAGCACTTAAACTGACGCCAGTTACATCCAATAAATGTACATATCAATGGTTAAACCTCTTCCTACATGTATACAACTATTACGATTTCTCAGTGAAATAAAATATATCACAATTTCTAACTAAAGTATATATATTAATAAATAACTCCGAACACAACAATAATTGCGACGTTGAGTCATGACGTCACCAAGGTGTTGATAACCTCAACGTTATTTGCCAAGAACCTTCAACAAAGCGAATTACTCAAATTAAATCTTAACCAAACACATTTAAAATCTAAAACTGCTGAGTTCGATTGTTAGGATATTTCTCGTGATGGAATGGGTGTTTCTTTTTCATTCACTCAAATACACTGATTGTAAAAAATAAATTAAAATCTACCATTTCGTAAAGAATTTACAAAGATAAATTCCATTAATTAAAAAATCTCTATTTTTTGTCTGTTTCGCCCTTAATCGTTTGAGGGTGTTGCACCTTTGTCAACCCGTCCGTTTATGTTTGTTTTGTCGCATACCTTTTTTCTATAAATCCTTGTAAGTGTTGTTTGGTTTTAATACGAATTGTAGACTGTGTTCTGGGAAATGCTACGTTTCCTGTTCGACTTCTATAAATACTGTCTAATCAATAACACTGTGTTTCATTTCCCCTTATTACAATATATCGCACCGCTTATGTGATCAGATAAACGTCATGTTTCTTGAGATTCATTAACAGCCGGAATCGTCGATAGTGAGACTTAAAATATCTGATTGTAAGTATACGGTGGCCACTTAGGGAATAAGAATCGACAATTAATTCAGTATTACAAGTGATGTTTAAGCCGTGACTGCTGAGTCGGTCCTCGGAGTATCAAATTAATTTTGTATGCGATGATGTGATGCCAGTGTAGTGATAATAAATCGTTAGATTCTGCACTGCTCATACTTATTATATGTATCACTGGGAGCTGGACTCGTAAGTGAGGAAGTGTCGATTCTTACGGATGGCGGGAATTGAACACTACTAGTTTTACCCAGGAAAAGTGGGTGGTCTCCCCCCACCACAAAAAAATCGACCGTTATATAACCTTACATGCGTTGAAAATGACGTTAAACACCAAACAAACAAAATCGTTATCAAGAGGAGTCATACTTTATATACAGATATATGAACGAAAAACCCATGTTAAGTAGCCATTTTCATTCAATTTGCATAAGTAGATAAGTAAGTCGAACAGGAAAAGTAATATTCAAGGACCACAGTCAAACAAAAACACGCATAGAAACAAAGCAACAATTATAACAAAGTAGATATAAAAATCAAACAGGAAAAGTAGCATTCAAGGACGACGGTAAACCACAAACACACAAGAAACAATGAACAACTATATATAAAGATAAATAAAAGGCACAGTAAGACATCACAAACACACAAGGGTTGACAATAGCGCTACCGCATTGTAACGGTCAGTGGCAAAAAAAGGCCCCTTGGTGTTTAAACTAGGCTCTGGGGAGGTAGGGTACACCAAACCTCATACTAAAACGGGATAGTGTAAATAAAGAAATCCCCGCCATGAACTATTATCTAACCAATAAGGCAGCATTAATAGGCAATATAAGCAAAACACAAAACATATCTATAAATACAAAACATAATAGCATAGAAAGCCGCAAAAGATGAATAAAAGGCAGGGTATATTATAAAACTAAAACGCTTGACAATAAGGCTACCGCCTTGGAACGGACAGTTTAAAAAAAGACGCTAGTAGTTTGAACCCCTATACATTTAATTTTGTGGTACAGTGCAGTCATATGGTGCCATTTCGCTTGGATGTTTTGGTTTATATGGGGTATTATTTTCTCATGTGTGTACATTGGTACACCATATTGTTGTAGCGATTAGTAAGCACCCTGAACGATTCATAGCAAAATATAAGTTATCTGAAATTCTTAATTTTCTGCTGTCCGCCAATAAGGAATTGACATAGGAAAAGTCCCATCAAAAAATCATTTTGTCTGTAAAATATTTATTTCCAAAATTAAGGTAGTTTTATTTACCACTGTAAATGTCAGTTCTAATGATATATAATTGGTGTACGTATTAGTTATAATAAGTTGTTCGAAGCTACTGCAGAAAACCCTTTGGCTGAAACAAGCGCCTAAAACAATATACTTTTTACTGCAGTTTTATGTTGTGCGTTACACTGGGGAATTGAGAAAACCTGCATCTATATAATACAATAAACCACAAAAAAGTACAGTAATTTCAAACAATTCGTTTTTTTCTGTAATACATGGCGATAGTTAAACATATACAACTAAGACACAAGTGGTAGGCGGTTAGGATGTGTTGTGAGGGATGTTTGCTTACACCTTATCTACAGGTAAAACACGAACAAACGAAGCAAATAACGCAGCTAGCATACAAGATGTGTTTTATTGTTTAAAATATCTGAAGCAAAGATGTAAACAGAAATGTATGTGTGTTATGTTTTCTTCTTTTTCTTCTTTTTCTTCTTCTCTTTTTTCTTCTTCTTCTTCTTCTTCTTCTTCTTCTTCTTCTTCTTCTTCTTCTTCTTCTTCTTCTTCTTCTTCTTCTTCTTCTTCTTCTTCTTCTTCTTCTTCTTCTTCTTCTTCTTCTTCTTCTTCTTCTTCTTCTTCTTCTTCTTCTTCTTCTTCTTCTTCTTCTTCTTCTTCTTCTACTTCTTTCTTCTGTGTAGTTTTCTTATTCTTCGGAGTAGTTTTCATTTTTCCGTTTTCGTTTTTCGTATTTTTTATTTTTATTTTGTCTATTTTCCAAATTTAAAGAATGGTTATTTCATTGTTTGTTAAGCTACCACAAGTGGTTATAATAAGCTGTTCAGTGTATTAAACCTGATAACAACAAAAGACCGCTCAAAGAGCCAAGCTATAAACCAGAAGCACTTAAACTGACGCCAGTTACATCCAATAAATGTACATATCAATGGTTAAACCTCTTCCTACATGTATACAACTATTACGATTTCTCAGTGAAATAAAATATATCACAATTTCTAACTAAAGTATATATATTAATAAATAACTCCGAACACAACAATAATTGCGACGTTGAGTCATGACGTCACCAAGGTGTTGATAACCTCAACGTTATTTGCCAAGAACCTTCAACAAAGCGAATTACTCAAATTAAATCTTAACCAAACACATTTAAAATCTAAAACTGCTGAGTTCGATTGTTCGGACATATTTCTCGTGATGGAATGGGTGTTTCTTTTTCATTCACTCAAATACACTGATTGTAAAAAATAAATTAAAATCTACCATTTCGTAAAGAATTTACAAAGATAAATTCCATTAATTAAAAAATCTCTATATTTTGTCTGTTTCGCCCTTAATCGTTTGAGGGTGTTGCACCTTTGTCAACCCGTCCGTTTATGTTTGTTTTGTCGCATACCTTTTTTCTATAAATCCTTGTGAGTGTTGTTTGGTTTTAATACGAATTGTAGACTGTGTTCTGGGAAATGCTACGTTTCCTGTTCGACTTCTATAAATACTGTCTAATCAATAACACTGTGTTTCATTTCCCCTTAATACAACATATCGCACCGCTTATGTGATCAGATAAACGTCATGTTTCTTGGGATTCATCAACAGCCGGAATCGTCGATAGTGAGACTTTAAATATCTGATTGTAAGTATACGCTGGCCACTTAGGGAATAAGAATCGACAATTAATTCAGTATTACAAGTGATATTTAAGCCGTGACTGCTGAGTCGGTCCTCGGAGTATCAAATTAATTGTGTATGCGATGATGTGATGCCAGTGTAGTGATAATAAATCGTTAGATTCTGCACTGCTCATACTTATTATATGTATCACTGGGAGCTCGACTCGTAAGTGAGGAAGTGTCGATTCTTACGGATGGCGGGAGTTGAACACTACTAGTTTTACCCAGGAAAAGTGGGTGGTCTCCCCCCACCACAAAAAAATCGACCGTTATATAACCTTACATGCGTTGAAAATGACGTAAAACACCAAACAAACAAAATCGTTATCAAGAGGAGTCATACTTTATATACAGATATATGAACGAAAAACCCATGTTAAGTAGCCATTTTCATTCAATTTGCATAAGTAGATAAGTAAGTCGAACAGGAAAAGTAATATTCAAGGACCACAGTCAAACAAAAACACGCATAGAAACAAAAAAACAATTATAACAAAGTAGATATAAAAATCGAACAGGAAAAGTAGCATTCAAGGACGACGGTAAACCACAAACACACAAGAAACAATGAACAACTATATATAAAGATAAATAAAAGGCACGATAAGACATCACAAACACACAAGGGTTGACAATAGCGCTACCGCATTGTAACGGTCAGTGGCAAAAAAAGGCCCCTTGGTGTTTAAACCAGGCTCTGGGGAGGTAGGGTACACCAAACCTCATACTAAAACGGGATAGTGTAAATAAAGAAATCCCCGCCATGAACTAGTATCTAACCAATAAGGCAGTATTAATAGGCAATATAAGCAAAACACAAAACATATCTGTAAATACAAAACATAATAGCATAGAAAGCCACAAAAGATGAATAAAAGGCAGAATATTATAAAACTAAAACGCTTGACAATAAGGCTACCGCCTTGGAACGGACAGTTTAAAAAAAGACGCTAGTAGTTTGAACCCCTTTACATTTAATGTTGTGGTACAGTGCAGTCATATGGTGCCATTTCGCTTGGATGTTTTGGTTTATATGGGGTATTATTTTCTCATGTGTGTACATTGGTACACCATATTGTTGTAGCGATTAGGTTATTAGGGGCGACACGGGTTATATCTTTCGTTTGGATATGTTCATTATTATTAAAGAAAATGATGATTTACACAATCAGTATTTTGCTATCTCCCAAATAGAACGGTTAACATAAAAATTATAGTATTGTAACACTAGATGAATCAATTTACTTAGTATATTACGATAATATCTTAGTAATAACAAATCATGTGCCGTCGTTGTTTCGGTATTTTGAGAGAAAATAAAAGGAAATATTTGAACAAAGTTACTGTTTCGAACATATATGTAATTGAAACATGAGTAGATTTAACTGAAAACATAATTTGACTTGAATTTATTACCATGTTTGTAATAAAGGTACTGAACGGCGAAATCACTAACTAAAGTGAAATCAAATAGTTCACACATCAATAATTGTGGAGAATAAAGTGCTGCACTGATGGATAATATGTATTTGAATGTAGAATGGTGACAAGCGTTGTGGAAAAGTATAATATATGTTAATGGAACCAGTAACTGTAGAAATGCCTACCTATGGGTGGACGGGAACTGGCGATGTATCAGTCAAAGTACTGGAATAATATATTTTAATTATACAGGCATTGAAAAAGCACAAAAAGAACGCAAACTAAATATATGAGTGCATAGCGACTAATTCTTACAATGATTCTGAAGAATACGTTTTATAAACATTTAGCATATTTTTATTAACGACGGCCATTTTGAATGACGGATTTAGCTACTTTTATTATTTATGCCCCCTCTAGAACAGAAGTATAAATTTGAGTAAAATTATCAAGAGGTATCAGACAATGCGCTTCTTACAAACACCCCACCCCCACTACCACCACCCTCTATATAAATATGTTATACCGGCTTTATGTACACATTTTTGGACACCGACGGGGATCCATTTGTAAAGAAATAGGGTGCACCAAACCTCACCCTTACCCTTCTGCCATCCCATTAAAACTGGACAGTGTAAATAAACAAATCCCCGTCATGATCTAATCTCTAACCAACAAGGCAGAATCAATAGGCAATATAAGTAAAACACAAATATGCTCGTGTAAATATAATACAAAAAACAATAGCCTAGAAAGCCACAATGAAGCTACTCAATGACTTGGCAAAAGCCAGAGCAACAAGAGAATAAACCATTAAGTGCACGACAAGACCGATCATAGAAAAACATCAAACGCCACCGTCCCAATGGGTTTTAGGTAGGCGTCATCATAACCACGGGGAGGTAAACAAATGCTAGGTCTAAATTGAGGCAACTTACGTTCAAAATGTGATGTAAAATGAACGCCAAACATAAATATAAACAGATACTAAATTGTCTGCCATTATCTGGAGAGTGTTGAGAACATTCGCACCTGCTACGTCACGGGGAGTTGATATTTTAAAAGCTCTTTTTTTTTTCTTCATAACTTGCATATTTGCAAAACGAAATATATCGCACTCGTTACTTAAAGTTCCACCTGTTTAACATTTGTTCTTTTTAGTTATATCCATGCAAGTTTTAAGTTTGAAAGATCTAAATTTAGCGATACTTTGACAATGTAGTTGTTCATTGACAAGCTTGAAGTAACCACAGCATAACGTCAATTCACTATTTTGTCAATAGTAAACATAGAGGCCCTAACAGCCAAATACGATACGAGATTAGGATTATGTCTTTATTCATTAAATATGAGACAAAAATAATGTTTGCCGACATTGCATATTGCTTTAATTAGTTCCATTTCTGTTCCTTGTAAGGATTTTTTGTAGTATTTTGAATCATTACCTGCAATGCTCTCACACATGTGTTCCCTTTGATGCCAGGTTTTGATGCCTTTACTTAATGTAAGTTTCCAAGGCATATATTGTCTTGAAAATGTTTAGTCTTATATGTGTTTTCTACGTCTTTGTATTAAGACTATACGTTTCCAAGAAAACGCCAAATTTCCATTACGTGGTCCCGCCTTAATTCCATTAAGCGATGGGAAAGCATATATTAGCAGGGTTTAATGGATAATGGATTTTTTGAAAATAAATCATATTTAAAAACATTGTTTATATTGTTTGTTGCCACTGAACGTTCCAAGGAGGTAGCCCTATTGTCAAACCTTTTGTGCTTGTGATGTCGTTTGCATTTTGTATTACTTTTGCCTTCTCGTTTGTCTGTTTGCGTGTTTGTTTTTGTGTTTTGCGGTTGACTGTCGTCCTTGAATGCTGCTTTCCCTGTCCGATATTTTTATCTTTTCCCTAGTAAAACAGTGTATTGAAAACTAGATATCACAAATTAATGGAAAACACAACAATGCTAATGTTAATGTTTCAGCCAATGTTGGATCGTAGAGGCTTAGAAACAAACTCAATACTAGGACGGATTATATACGTTCAATTATTAGAGTTTGGCTAGTGTAAAAAATAACTTTATTACTTGATTTGGAAGTTCAAAGTTCAATGTTGTATTCGTCGTTTTAATTGTGATAACATATCGCAAAGCATTGCTGAGTTGATCTGAAGGTTATTTACACTGAATTCATAGACATGTTTTACATTTAGCTGCATACCGCGTCATATTTCTTAAATTATCGTTTAACTTTAAGTGTGTTTTCTTGTTCAACACAACTTGATAGATTACTTTCTCCACATGCTCCATAAATCAACGTTTAAATGAATATAACATCTCTTTCCAAGTTGCCGATGCAATATCAATGTTGTATGAGCATTTGTTGTGTTATAAATGGCTCCTGAAGGTCTTGTGTAGCTTGAAAAGATAAAAAGTGCTGACGTTAATATAATATTTATGTAGTTTTGGATGACATATAGAACATTGACAATTATTTCTTTTCTACTATGGTTAAAACCAATTATGGACATAACGGACCATGGAAATAACGGACCATGGTCATAACGTACCGGGGACAAAACGGACCACGTATACGGACTAAACGGACCATACCTATGGACAAAACGGACCATGCCAAAAATGTATAGTTTAACATATTTTTTATAATAAAACATAGTCGACTATAAAACCCCGACGACATTATGGACAAAACGGACCATTCCATAAGACAAAGATAAAACGTATATTTTGATTTTTTAATTGTAAGTTCAGGCACTAATGTTACTACAAACACGGCACATGCATAATTATTATGAACAAGCAATACAAAGATACACGGTGTATTTCTGACCACAAAACCGTTATTGAGTACTGATTCAGTATAACCACACAAGAAAATGTTAAACTTTTAAGCTATTATTCTAAGCAACTTGCACTTCAGGCACTAATGTCAATTCAAACACAGCACATACATAACAAAACAGTACAAAGATACACATTGTATTTCTAACCACAAACCCGTTATTGACTATTAGTGCTGATTCAGGATAACCACACACAAAAAAATGTTAGACTTGTGAGCTGTTATTCACAGCAACTTTTTTTACACTTCATGAACAACTAATGCTTAATAACTGCTCAACACGGTCCGTATATGGCGGCACACCTCTTTAACAGTTCACTGATCGCAATTTCACGTTCAACTTAACGTGCCCACAATGCCATCAGTCGTCCTTTGATACCCGAGCTACATCTTATAGGATCTATGTTTCTCAACTTATTCGTTTTACTAGACCTTATACATGTAGCCAGGATGAGAACTAAGAAGCCACTCCACCATCGCTACCGTTACCATAAGCTTCGACAAAACCTTTGTGCGACAATGACTATCACAACCTGTAGCTTTCATATTTCACTACCGAACCGAGACTGCAATATTTCGTATGTTTCGTGTTCGGCCTTTTCAAAAGGTTCACTCCCATACTCTTTTCTATGGTGATGGGAGTTACAAACTTCGTAAGATCCCTGGTCATCATCACGTTCATACAATATTTATTAAACGTGATAACATGTTTATCATAAGAGGTTATGACCCTATCATTTTGCAACATACTGCATGTTTAATAGTTGACTCATTTACAGTTCGCCACTATGCTTTCCTCTTTGACTATACGATAACCGGACGGATTGTGGACCATTACGTGGTCCGAGTGTTAAATTTCATACCCCATCCAACACCTTCTACAAGAACCGAAAACGGGGTTGGCTGGTTTATAAAATAAAATCTTCATTTTGGCTGAAAAAGTTTGCATATTGTAAAATTTAAAATTATAATAGGTTTAATTTAAAACAGGTTATAGCATATTTTATAGTAAAAAATGTTTTTTTTAACATGTTTTATTGCCGAAATTTCCGTTATAAAATCCTGCTAATATAAGTTTCCCCATTGCTAAATGGAATTAAGGCGTGACCACGTAATGCTATAGGATGATATATAAATCCTCAAAGGAGGTAGCGTCTGTTACTTGTCTTAAATCTTGTCTGGTCGTTCCTTAAAGTTGTTGTTTTTTCGCAAAGTTCTCTTACTTCTGCCGAGTCATTGACTACTGACTTTGTGGCCTGATAGGCTTTTGTTTTAATATTCATATATACTTGAACTTCTATATGTTATACTTAAATTGCCTATTAATACTGCCTTGTTAGAGAACATAGCCTTATGGGAATATCTTTGTTGGCATTGTCCCGTTTTATTGGGATGACAATAGGGTAAGAGTGAAGTTTGGTGCACCCTAGAACCTGGTTTAAACCCCAAGCGGCTTTTTTCCCACCGACCGTTTCAATTCGGTATCTTTATCGTCAATTATTTAATGTTAGTGATGTCATTTCTTGCGTTTTATTCATCTTTGTAATTAATATTTAATTCTATGCGTGTATTTGCTTGACTGTTTTCCTTGAATGTTAAATATTCTGTCCTGCTTGGGGTATGTGCATGAACTTTCATCCCTCTGGTTTTCTGCTTGTACTGATGTGGTTGTTCAGTACCACCCATTCTGTTGTATTTTGTCTTTTTCATTGTATAATTATTTAAATATTGCTCCTTGTTTGTGGTACAGTGCGGACCTATGATGCCGTTGCGTTTGGACGCTATGGTTTGGATAGGACCCTATATCTCATTTTTTTTAAATAAACTTTCATTGTTAGATATTTTTCTTTGATGCAGTATACTTTTATTTACACTGTCTTGTCAATGTGGACGCTGAAGACTGTGTAATAGCGAGGTTGTGTAAACATAAACTAGATTTAGTCTAACCAGTAGGTTATATTGCCTACTGACCTTTCCAAGAGGTAACCCTGACTAAACCCCATTTTGTGTTTTGTGGTGTCCTTTTAATTTGCTCTTTGGGTGTGTTACAGTGCTGTCCGACGGTATCATTCCATTTGCCTGCTGAGGTTGTAATATGACACACTTTTCTCTTCATATCGAAATATTACAAGATAAATGGATTCGATCGTTTTATAAATGTATCTAGAGTATGTAACCCGCCGATCGCACGTTTTAGAATATATTCTTAGTTCTACACATAACATTTGCGTATGATACATATATTTACACAGAAAATAAACCCTCCCATAAGCTAGGAAATAGTTATTCCTATTTCAGGGACCTCGTAGTTGCTGTTGCAGTGTTTAACTACTAGCTCCTTTCCGTTTTATTAGTAGATGTGGTTTAATCTCCAAGTGAACGTTTTACCACTGCTATTTTAAGGTTGTAGCACTATTGTCAACTCTGTTATGTTTGTAACATCGCATACTTTGATTATATTTCCCCTTGTAATTGCTGTTGCTACGAGTAAAATGTAACAAGAAAGGACGCAAAACCAGCCACACAATATAATTTACATGAAATATTCACTTACATAGTACACAAATCCAGTTTTTCATTAATATCCAACTTTTGAATTAAGTCCAAATGAAATTATCCAATGTTCCTTTAATTCAGATTAGCAAGTGTCTCTTTAATGCAAAACAGTAAGTGTCCCGTTAATCCAAAATAGCAAGTGTCTCTTTCATCCAAAACAGTGTCTCTTTAATCCAAAACAGTAAATGTCCTTTCAGTCTAAATTAATCTAATATTTCTAGTTTAGTCCAAATATCTCATTTCACTGTTATTATGAATAGCTCAATAATAAGTAAATCCTCTCACAAATAGTTTATAAAAGCATCCAAATTTTAATTAATTTTAATAAAGAATACTGAAACCGATCTAAATAGAACTCCCAGAGTTTGTTTATATGCTGTTACTGAAGGCTTTCCCACTAAAACTGTCCAATAATAATAATTCAAATTGCAATGCTGTATTCGTCGTTAAATGAATTTGCATAAACGAGTCCAATGACAACAGTCCACATCATCATGAATGAATTTGAATAAATAATTTGCATACCAGATTAACATATTTACATAGATACTATATTTAACTCTCTTCAATGCCAAATCAATAATAAAAATGCAACAATGCATGTACACTTATAGGTAACACTTTGTATTTGTATGTGTGTTTGGTTGATTGTGTTCTGTGAATGCTACATTTCCTCTTCCTCTTTTATAACTACACATGCTATATACTCTATATTAAATATCTACGTCTGTGGTCCATCTTCCCACACTTATCCCTGCTTAATACGTATAGACATTCTGCGTTCTGTAAGAGGTTAGGATGTTCTCATATGTTTGTGTTAACTGACTTTGATTGACAACTTGGAAGTATGTTTTCAAATAATAAAATGGTAATTAGAAAATAAGAGTTAACCCTTTCACCAGTCGTTAACATAAACGAAACGGGTAAATTTGTTGCTAATAGTCAATACCAGTGTTTTTTATGAGAACAAGAAGCGGATTTTGTTGAGCTATGTTCACAGAGATAATACTGAACGTATCGTTACAATTCATATATATAACCTATCTAGGGTTATGAATCTTGGCATAATGTTAAGGAATTTCATTATCGTTACAAAGTATTAACATAATTGACTCTCATTACATAACCACTAAATCATTTCCATTACGTTCGGTGTTTTGTGGAATTTGTTACCAAGTACACTTTCCGAATATGAGTTTCGTTATTTGAGAGTTAGGCGTCTGAGAAGCATCTATTTTGTTAATAACAAACATGCGCACTAATATAATGTAAGGTTTAAAAAGAATATGCCTTAATATTACGTGATATTGATTTTGCGTTGCGGAATATACAAATGACATGATATTGTCCGTACAACCAGATCCAATAAAGAATTAGATTAGACAATATTATTATATTCATGCAATAAAAAAAAGGTACACAAAAAATATATCAGGGTTTAAATCATTTCACGGACATTACATGGTCCCGCCTTAATACCATTAAGCCATGTCTTATAATAGCAGGATTTTATAACGAATAGTTAGGCACTAAAACATGTTAAAAAACCATGCTTTACTGAAAAATGTGATAACCTGTTTAAAATAACCAATTAATGTTTTAGTTTTACAATAAACAAACTTTTTAGGCTGAAATTAATGTTTTATTTCATACCCCAGCCAACCCCGTTTTCGTTTCTCGGAGAAGGGGTTGGATAGGGTATGAAAGTTAATACTCTGGCCACGTAATGGCAAATTAAGACCTGTGCCTTGCTCAAGACACATTGTCGTAGTTAGAGCTGTCACAATAAATTGGTCATACAAAGGTTCACATGGCTGTCAACATTTCGAGACTTCAAAAATAGATTCTTCTCTAACATTGGTGTTTTAATAAACTGTTTCGTAACTGGATTGACAGTCATTATTTTACCAGATCGCCTCGAGCCTCTTTACCGTAGTTTATACACAGGCCGGTTTATACTTAGAATATTGATTTTGACCTTATACAATCCTTTATACCATATCAACTCAATGTACTCATGGTATTGTAAATATGTTTATTACTAGCGCGTGTGGCTGTTTTAACCAAGTAATCTCCTAGTATGATACGTACAAATGCGTATTACACAGCATGGATGATAACAGCGTTTTCTTCTTCTAACATTCGCTATCAAAGATCAATCCACATGGGAACTTAATACAAAGTGTACTCTCTAGAGCCTACAATTCATGTAGTACCAACAACTGTGTTAAAATTCATGAAGTTAATTCTTGGATTAACAAACACATCGCTTAAATAGGTCACACATCAAATCTGCAACACCGTCATCCATTACACTGAGATTGATTTGTAAAAGCGGCGTAGCTTATTTCGAAATCGATGTAAGCTATATGTATTAGTTAGAGGCTATGAAGTGAGATTTTAACAATTAAGAAAGCTTAAGGGAAGGAGCGCAGCGACTGACCGTGTTTTTTTAATTGTTAAAATTTCACTTCTTAGCCTCTAAATGACTTAGTGTTTGCCCTACTCCCCACCACCCCCCCCCCCCACCCCCACCCGCGCTTCTACGAAACTACGCCTCTTAACACGTTTGGGCTTTTACAAAATCCGTCTCCTTTTGTCCAAACAAGCACGTGCCATTTAGTAAGCGATTACTTAATGATTAAATGGTTAAAATTGGTGATCTTAGAAATTTACATGAATAAGTTCGCCATTTCTTTTAAATTCCACACCGTCTGATTGGAGGAAAAAGTAAGGCAAACACTAAAGTTTATTCATATCTGTATAGTCTTTCAAAAGGAAAGTTAATTTAATATAAAATAAATACTAACTCTACTTCAAATTTTCGAACACTTGTTCTTTTTCAAGAAAAAGCAGAAAAATACAACTTTTAAGTAAAATCCATCTTGTTGTTTAAATGGCTGATGTTATGTTAAAAATATACCATAACAACGTTTCGTCATTTCCTGTATGACGATTGGCATATGACGTGACGTCGTTTCCCGTAACACTCCTTCTACTTCAGCACATAACTATTTCATTAACACTATACACTAAATATTCATAGAAGTAATGAATTCAATTTAAAATTGTCTCTCGGTACTATTTAAAGAGTACTTTATAAATTCATGTTATAAATAGTTATATAAAATCAAATTGTGTTTTTTACTAATTCCTTTCAGTTAATAGTTTATCTTGATGTTGCAGCCTCTGGGAAATGTTGTGTCTAGTTGTTTTATCCATATATCTTCTATCATGTGTCTATATGTTCGACCTTCACTGAAAATGCGCTGTAATACCGTTACTCCCACGTCTATGTCTTTATGACCCTGAAACTGTTTCATTATAGATTTGTCGGTCTGATGGCGTACATCTCTATGGTGTAACTCTATGCTCTCCCGTAGTGACCTTTCAGTCTCACCAACATACACCGTTACACAACAAGCCAATTTATAGAGAAACACCTTAGAGATGTACGCCATCAGACCGACAAACTCATAATGAAACAGTTTCAGGGTCATAAAGACATGGACGTGGGAGTAACGGTATTACATGGTCCCGCCTTAATACCATTTAGTGTATAGTGTTCATGAAATCGGTATGTGCTGAAGTAGAAGGAGCGTTACGGGAAACGACGTCACGTCATTTGCCATTCGCAACATCTCGTACACTGCTTCGCAGCATGACTCGAATGTAATACGCAGGTTTCCATATTGGTTACGTCATACTAGCGTGACGCGCGTCAGATTCCAGCCAAAACGAATTTGCATTCAAAATCAAAGTTATCTTCAACATTTTGCAATGTCATTTAGCCGATTGCTCCATCTATGGTTTATTTACGTGAAAGCAGTGATAAAACCTTCATCTGTATTGTAAATAACAAACATGCAACGCAAATCCTACATCAACACGTGTGACAAGCGGCCATAATGTTTATGTCGCAACAGCTTAGCAACAGTGCACTATTTTCTGTGCCGTTGCCTTCCGGCTAACAGAATGTGAAGATTTTGATCATACCGAAGCGCCGTGATACACACGAGGCGGGATCCCGAGGAATGACGGGATTGGCCGAGCGTTCACGATTGGTCATTTGCCTAACGTCATACAGGAAATGACGTGACGTCGTTATGGTATATTTTTTATCATAACGTCAGCCATTTAAACAACAAGGTGGATTTTACTTAAAAGTTGTATTTCTGTGCTTTTTCTTGAAAAAAGAACAAGTGTTCGAAAACTTGAAGAAGAGTTACTATTTATTTAATATATAGTGTACACTTTCAATATGGTGTTATACCAGCTTACTCTACATACACCTAACGCAACTGAACAGTTAAACACACTGTAATTTAAGTTTCCTTAGCTATGCGTGTGTGGCTTCCGGGCGATACGTTTTTCACAAGTAATCACCTAGTATGATTTATAAGAAGACGTATATTACAAGATGAACGGAAAACGTGATTTTTCTAAAATTCGCCTCTTAAATATCAGTCCATTATCATGGTTATATTGAAACTTAACTCTACGCTATTCTGCCACCACTTGTAATTAAGGAACAAAACGGCATCGCTGTTCTCTCACTGGAAAATAACCTAAACTGAATCCCAATTTCCTTAAGTGGAAATGGCAGGAAAATGATTCCTCAAAAGTCTTCTTTTTCATTAAACCATGAATCACTCCACTTAAAACTGGACAAACTGTCTAGTCATATTTCCTATTCATTTAAATTGTTGTAACTCCATATTCGATATCCAATATATTAACAGTACTCCTGACATATCTTTTGGCTTTTTTTTGACAGATATATACATTTTTATTTATCGCTATAACAAGCCAAACGAGGTAAGCTGCTCGTACAATCTTTGGGCGGGTCAATGTAGGGTATTGGCTTTATATAACATCAGCGCAAACATCTTGCAATTTAAAAAACGAAAATTTCAAATACATACTTTTAGAAATGTAGCCCCACTTTGCATTCATATGTATGTTTGCAAAGCAATGAAGTTTTTGGACCACCCCCGTAACCCCAGTATAGACAATATTAGGTTTACCCGCTCGAGGATAAACACTTTGTTCAACCAGAAAAGGATAATTGTGCCTGCTACACTCCAACAGGGCCTCTAAATATATTGTTACAAAAGGTAGGTAAATGTATGTATCTAATGTATATCACGGGAGCTTATATCGTTAAGAGTAAGGCGAACGATTACTTCCTTTTGCAACTACACAGTCGATAAAAGCCGCGAGTTTATAAAATGTTCATGACAAATCTTAACATGGATTTGACATTTATACATTCGGGAAACCCACACTTACCCCCACCTAAAATATATTTACCAAAAAAGAAAAGTACTCCTTGTTTTGTTGGTATTCCCATAGGCCAGTTCATGAGGGCGTAGGACTGCTTGAAAACCGCTTTAAATAAACAATGTTTGATGATTTTAAGCACTCTTCACTGAGTACTAAATATTCCTTTAAACAGTTTCAAATTGTGCCAAGCATTACGCTATGGATGCTATGGAAATATTAAAGGGAGATAAGTTTAATAATTTTTAATAATCAAAGAAAGCTGCTGCCTACACAATCGGTGATGTGTTTTTCTGTGATATTTTCGAAAGCAACGTATAGAGAATATTGTCTTGGACAATAAATACTGAAAAAGGGGATCCCTTGGAAGCAACAAACACAAACGAGAGAAAAAAGAAGCAGACTATGTTGTATTGAGTCTGTTCATGAGAGGTAATATTAAATGCAACGCCTCTCAAGCCTCCTAGTTTCGGCTTAAATGATATTCTACGTTAAAGACACAGATATTGGGCTTGATGATCTCAAAGTACCAGTAAGTAATAACACTACTGTTTTGTAGCCGGGGCAACTTGTTATGGCCGCCACACAGCACTAAACAAACGCTAGTGTGATAATAACTACTGAAAATGGGAAGAAACAAACACAAACAATAGACAAAGGTTGCAGACTCGGTTGTATTGAGTCTGTTCATGAACGGTAATGTCAAGTGCAACACCTCTCCCACCTTCTAGCACCGGCTTAAGCAATATTCTACCTTAAAGCCACACAGATTGGGATTGATGATCTCAAAGGATCAGTAAGTAATAACACTACTGATTTGTAGTCGGGGCAATTGGTTACGGCCGCCACACAGCACTAGCCAAACGCTAGTGTAAATGATAATAAATACTGCAAAGGGGATCACTAGGAAGCAACAAACACAAACAAGAGTAAAAGGTATCAAAGATCGGTTTTATTGAGTCTGTTCATGAGAGGTAATTTAAGGTGCAACACCTTTCACGATTCCCAGCACCGACTTAAGCGATATTCTACCGTACAACAACACAGACTGGGATTTATGATCTCAAAGATCCAGTAAGTAACACTACTGATTTGTAGTCGGGGCAACTGTTTACGGCCGCCACACAGCACTAAAAGAGTATGATAATGGGAATGATAATACATACTGAAAAGAGGATACCTTGGAAGCAACAAACACACACAAGAGACAAAAGTAGCTGACTCGGTTTTACTGAATCTGGTCATGAGAGGTAATACAAGTGCAAAACCTCCCACGACTCCTAGCGCCGGCTTAAGTGATATTCTAATTGAGGTAATGTTTGTGTTTTTACCATAAATACATGGTTTAAGAAAAAGGGGAATAACTCTCTTGTGTACTGAACTTTTCAAATATTTTATTTGGACTATGGTGGTTGTGGATCTTATTATTATACATACATCATTTATTATTTCCTGATTTGCTGTGTAGATAATAAGGTGGAAAAAAGGGTTACTTTTTACTTTTGCACAGTATATATTCTATCTATTTATTTTAACAGCGCTGTTGTTCGGAGAGATGAAGACAAATCGGGTTGGATCGAGTTTGTCGTCATAGCTGGTGGTACAAGAGCTTTCCAGTAGCATTTAGAGAGAGATAGCGGTGTTCAATCAAAAACACTTACAATGTGCCTGTTGTAGTTTCATAGACTTTTAATGATCCACTTTCATCAGCATCTATTGAAGGAGCTGATGTCATTGGCCGCCGCTGTATGGGTCATTTGAAAGTTGATGGCTACTGCAACATATGAAAATGTCCGAACGCATACATTAAAAGCACAATGCATATTGTATTCGTGTATTGTACAACACATAACATTGTATATACCCACATTACTTTGTAATATGTCTTCTTACTTGTCTTTTAAATACTAGTTGATTTTCTATTTCGTCGTTTTCTGTTTTAGTCTTTCTAAGTAATATATATACAATTTAGTCTAAGATTTCTTCGAATGCTTTATTTTTGTTTACTGTATTCTGTGAATGCTACATTTCATGTTCGACTTTTTTACCAATTCCTTGTTGTCCTTTTTCTAATTCTTGATTTGTGTTCTCTTTCTTATGTTGTTTATTGCGTATTCTCTTCGATTCTGTCTTTATTTGTATATATGTGTCGACCTAAACGGATTACACACTTACGTTTGAAAGAAATTCGCTTAAAAGTTTTATATCGTACCTGTTTATGTTATCAAACTGTCACGTGTTACTCTGGGTCCGTATTTATAAAGCTTCTTAGCAATAACTTTAGTCAAATTTTATATAAAAAACAACAAAATCACTTTCTATCGATTTAAGACGTGTTTTTAATATTGTTAATAAGGTTATGGATAAATAAAACCTACAGACAAACATTTATCATACAATAGATGGTTTGTAGTGTCCCAGAGGGGTTAATAAGGATATTTAAACATATGTGAAAATCTTAAATTTTGACTTAAGTAATATTTTCGACTTAAGTTACTTTAAGAATATGTGCCCTCAGATTTCTAAACAAGCTGATTCATAGTTATGCGACATTTAGATATCTGATTGTAATGTATTACGTGGTCCCACCTTAATTATTTTAGCGATGGGAAAGATTATATTAGCAGTATTTTATAACTTTATTAACATTTTTACTGAATAACAATGCGAGAACCTGTTTTAACCTATTAAATGTTTAAATTTTACAATATGCAAACTTTTTAACTTTGTCATGAACAGTCTCAATCAAACCGAGACTGCAATATTTCGTATGTGTCGTTTTCTGCCATTTCCAAAGGTCCATTATCATACTCTTTTTTATAGCACAGTGGCGTTGCTTGTGCAGTGTGGCAGCAGTAAAACGTCTCCCCGCGCTTCCAATCAGTACTGTTATTCATTTGATATTTGGCGATCGCTGAGCCCGATACTTATATTTAATTATCGGTGGTACTTTTTCATTTTTTTTGGTTTCTTACTTAATTTTCGATTCAGTGGTTCCACTACTCCAGCCGATTAAAGGCTCTGGGTATTGTTTAACCACTTATAGGATATGTTGTCTGCTTTTTAATTTAGTATTTTGACTGTTACTTGTGATATGCAGGTTTCATAACCGCTGCTCCCAACTAAATTCCATTATGTTTATTTCGCTCTTCGGGGCATTTAATTGTATAAGATACTGGGACCATACGCCGTACGACATGGAGATGCGTTACACTCCATGTCCACCGCCATATGCATGCCATCTTCGGGATGGTTTAAATGTGTGTACTTTTGATTTTATGAATATTGAGTTCTGCTCAACCCGGGGCTAGAGAGCGTGAGCGGTAGCTAGCATATTTCACTACCGCTCATGAACAGTCTCAATCAAATCGAGACTGCAATATTTCGTATGTGTCGTTTTCGGCCATTTCCAAAGATCCATTATCATACTCTTTTTTTACGCCGAAATTAAGGTTTTATTTCATACCCCAGCCAACCCCGGTTTCGCTTCTTGAAGAAGGGGTTGGATGGAGTATGAAAGTTAATACTCGGACCACGAAATGGCAGATGATATTTTAAAAATACATATCGAGAAAATCAAATGACTCTCAAGTATACAATTGTGAACGTTTCATTCATTATATCAATGGTATAACTGTAGCATAAGTAGTCTAAACTCAATCTTAAAAGACAGCTTGGTCGCATTTGATTGGTATTGAATATATCATAATTATATAATCTTCATGCCCTTTATGTAGTGGTTAGTGGTCCGAAACCATCGCGCCGAGGATATTGTTCACTGCTTTGAGATGTCTTATTGTAAAAAAGCCCTAGTGAGATCTATACCAATATATAAACAATAAAAGAAGATTAGGTTTGCACTACAATGTGTATTGTTCGCCTTTAGTACATACAGATACATATAATGAAAGTGTAACAGTTAAAAATGGAGGGCGTGAACCTTTTTTTAACTATCTCAATCAAACCGAGATTGCAGTTACTTTTTATTGATTTTGTTCGCCGATTTCCATTTTTTTCCCTTTCATACTCTTTGAACTTGAATTTGGCAAAACAATGCTCGTCGTTAATCGTGATCGCAAATAGGCGTACTTGAGAGTTATTTCTGGTTATGTATTTGTCTAGCATTCATGGCTAAGAGCATGCTCGTTTAGTTTTGCCCTGTATTAATATCAGTGATTTAAAACATACGATTAGCTTAAACGAATTGCAGTTACATTATTGTGCTGTATGCTAACTCTTTCAAAATATATCGTATTAGTCTTTATAAAGCGTGTGTACACGAAACACATGCGTATTAAGTAGATATAAAAGTCGAACACGAAACTTTATGTATGTTCAATCAGTGTGTACTAATATGCAAATACCTCTTTATAAACCAGTAATATCAGTATACGGTAGGAGTTGCCATGGAGAGTTTCTCTAGCTTTAAAATAGCAATATCATCGAGTCTGAAATCTGTCAAAGTTATCAAGCAAGAAGACGTTGCAACTTTCAGTTTAAGTGCATTTGTGTGGCGTAACTATTGGTGCAGCATTGCCAAAATGACGAAGCAAAGCATCATAAATAACAATTTAAGAAATAGTGCCAACATGAGAAAGAATACATCGAAGAAATGATCTATGTAACATTACTTATAAAACAATATTCCAAACAGCATATCTTTATAACCGTTTATTCCTATGTTTGGTACTTTGGGATCATCAAACCCATTATGTGCTGCTTTTAAGTATAACATCGCTTAAGCTAGGAGGCATGAGAGGTGTTGCATATTATAATAACCTCTCAAGAACAGACTCAATAAAACCGAGTCTGCTACTGTTCTCTCTGGATTGTGCTTGTTGCTTCCAAGGATAACCTTTTCAGTATGTAACGCCATGTAACGGCTGTGTTTTCTGGTCATCTTTGTAATACTATAACTTCTGTTTTTTACTTTGTTTCTTATTTACATACGTATATGTATCTTTTGACCCAAAATATATGCGCATTTGTAAAAACGCCTGTGTTTACCAAGCAAACTAGTGTTTATGGTTCAGTATATATATATATTAAATTTGTTAGATACCTGCATCCGAAGGCACTTTATCCACAGTTCCAAACAACCACAGAAGTCAACATCAATATACATATTATAATGGTATTGATTACTCCCCTTTCTGTTACAATTTGGACTGTACGGGGAAATGAGGTAAATTTGAATTGTATAGCTGCGCAAATATTGCCAAATAATCGATAAATACATTTACCGGTAGATTAATTTACCTGTTCAATTTTTTCTACGTCAACAAATAAAATCTTAATCTCGCTTTTCACAGATATTGCAATGAGTGAATTGTAAATATCAATTGTTGTGTATTAATTTCGATTTAAATAAACATAAACATGTTCTTGAAACAAAACATGGCCGGGGAACTTTAACACAACATAAATCAAGAAAATCGAATCAGTCTTAATGAGACATCAATGGCAATCCCGCTAAAGTTGTCATTTTAAGTCCTAAATGCAGGTACAGTCCTAAGAGATTTATTATAATGCTGTAATGATTGAAGTGCACAATCATTTTAGTTTCATTATCCTTGATAAATAATTACATTCAGATATGCATTAAGAGACCGATAAAGAGAATATACATATAAAAAAATCAAACATAAAATGCAGCATTCAAGGACGACAGTTAACCACAAACACACAGAGAAACAAAGAACAAATTTAAAGATGGATAAAGGGTCAAATAAGACATCACAAACACAAAAGTGTTGAAAATAGTGCTACCGCCTTCGAACGGTCAGTGACAAAAAGGCCGCTGTCGGTATAAACATTGACAGTTTAAATAAGCAATCGCCGCCTTGAACTATTCTCTAACCAACAATGCAACCTTAATAGGCACTATAAATAAAACATAAAGATGCTCGTGTATATATGAATACAAAAATACAATAGCCTAGAAAGCCAAAAATAATGTACTTGGAAGAAGCGAGAGCAAGAACAGAATAAACCATTGAGGGCCCGACAAGACAAGACTGCAGACAAACGTCACCGTCGTTTTGGGCTTTAGGAAGACGTCATAATAGGATACACAGTCTGACCGGTCATCGTAAAATCAAAGAAGAAAGCATAGTGGCGAACTGTAAATGGGTCCACCACCAAGCAAGCAGGGCGTTGCAAATTGATAGGGTCATAACCGATTTTGATAAACCTTTTAACAAGTTTAACAAAGAAAGTGATCAGGACCAAGGATCATACGAAGTTTGCAAATCACGTCACCACAGAAGTCAGGTTGTGATAGTACATGCCGCAGAAGAGTTCTTAATTTACCTTTATGTTTGGAAGGAAGATCAGGGTTACGATAATAAATTGTGCATAGAAGTATATGGTAACGGTAACACTGACGGAGTAGCGTTTGAGTTATACAAGGATTACGAATATTAAAGTTTTCAACTCGAGTACATGCTCTAGAAAAATGAATAAGTTGATACACATAGACCCCATAAGAAGTTGCTCTAAATGGGGATAACTAACACTATCAAAATTAAAATCACCTCTCTTGTCATATATTTTGCTAGTTATTTCACCATTTTCAATGGAAAGATGTAAATCAAGAAAAGAAGCGTTAGTATCAGAATTATTAGCTCTTTAGGGTATATATTATTATCCATAGTAGAAAAGAAATGGTTGTCAGTGTTTAAAATGTCATCCAGATACCGAGAGGTGACATTAAAGGCTTCAATGACATCTTTCTGGGTATTTGTTGAAAAACTCAACATGAAATCTCTTTCATAGCAATATAAAAACAAATATGCGACAAGTGGTGCTCAGGTCGTACCCATACGGATACCAACAATTTGTCTATAAACGATCGTTCCATACCTGACGACAATATTATCTATTAGGAAGATGAGTCCACATAGTGTAATTGTCTAACATGGCGTTATAAAAAACACTTTATTATTATTACAGTCCAAAAATGTAGTTTTTTCCATAGCGACTGTTTTTCGAATAAGAAAAATAAAGCTTGTCTTTGATAAGGTGATGTGGTAAGGTTGTATTAATGTAGAGAAGTCATAAGTGCTAATAGATGAAACTTGACGTTTATTGCAAATTGTATCAAGAACGTCTCCTGAACGTTTTAGGGACCAAAACAAATTAATCCCAGAGTTTTCACAAGTTTTATCACAATATTGTTTAACGTGATCTTTAACGGCAGTAAGACAAGAAGTTAAACTTTTGAAGATGTTTGTGATGGTGCAGGCACTAGAATTTGAAATAAAGCGGACCTTATACGGAATTTTATGTAATTTTGGAATGGCAGTTTGTTCTGCTTTTCGTCTAACCAATCCTTGAAAGAAGTGCACCGAGTGATATGTGTGGAAACAACATCATCCTCAGTAGAATGAACGATGTCAAAAAATAATTACATTAGTAGCTGCTTTATCAACAGGACATAAAACAAATTTATTATGAAATTCCTGAATTCCCGATTTTAAATTACGAAAGGAAAGCCTAGGTCCCGGAGGAAGTAAAGAAGGTTTGTTTTTTAAATTTCTATAATTTTAAAACTTGACATTTTCCAAGTAGAAAGAGAGGTTGGGTCTGCATGTTCACTACGTCACCATTTTATACTAAAACCTTCATTCGATTGGGCGATCTGAGAACGACAGGCATTACAATCGATAGTTGAAGATAATATATACTTAGGACCTTTCGAAAAGAGATGCCGAATACGTTTATCAACAATATCAAAATTACAAGTGATGACATGACCTGCTGGAGCACAGCAAAATGTTGATGTGTTACATTCACATTCCTTAGGAGTGTTATTTACTATATCAAAGTCTGAACATATTATTTCTAATAGCTTTTTTATACTTATAACAAATTACCGGACTGTCTGAAATTTAGAAATATTTTACTGCATGATTATCTTGAAAAACACTAGGTATGTCAATGAAATCAATACCTTTATTAAGATATAGTATTTCTAGAGAATGCCTGACGTGATCAGACTGCTTGTCAATATGTGGCCGGAGAACATGTTGTGTGTAGCTTTGACTTATGGAATCAGTGTTATACATGGGATTTGTACAAATGACTATTTTGTCTAGAATGCTTTCCTTACTGTTTAAAAATAGTTTGTAAATTAGCGACTGAAATAATTACACGCGATTTACGTTTGATGTTGCCAATACGACTACGACCATGAGACCTAGAGTTACGCTTTCGAATAAAAATATAGAAAAAATGTCAATATTAGGATATTTTAAAATATTTTCTTGTTGATAAATATTGTCATTAAGATCGAGTGGATATGATGTCTGTAATTTGTTCATCCACTTTTAAAGATCGACCTGTTTGTCCAAAATATTGTATAACGCAACGTGGTGCATTTAAGTCAAAAGATAAATTACGTCAGATGAACGTAAATGAACATTTGAAGCTAGACATACCTTAAACATTCTAAAATTAACAGCTGATTTAATGAATGACTTGCAAGATAAATAATTGCAACAACATCAACATGCAAGTTGTTCTCTTAAAACTGCCATTCTTTTAATTCAAGAAGTCCAATAGATAACGTCAAAGGCGGCATAGGTGGTTGCTAATAGAGGTTTGAAGTTGGATATAAAAGTCGAACAAGACTGGCAGCATTCAAGGACCACAGTCAACCACAAACACGCACAGGAAAAGACCAACAATATGAATAAAATGCAAGATATGACATCATAAACACATAAATGGTTGACATTCATTGGAGAAAAAGGCCTCTGTGTTTAAATCAGGTTCCAGGGTGCATCAACCCTCATTCTCACCATATTTTCATCCCAATAAAACGGGACTGTGTAAAACATAAATATCCCGGCCAGGTTATATTCTCTAACAAACAAATACAAAGACATGTTGTGTGTTGGATGAGCATAAATAAGTGCAAAAATGAGACACAGGGTCCGACAGAAACCACAGCGTCCGAACGCAATGGCACCGCAGGTCCGCACTGCACCTCAAACAAGTACCCGATAATACAACGAAAGAGACAACAAAACAACAGAAAGGGCGGTGAAGACAGGGTTTCCGTCTTGGAACTGCCAGTAGTAAATAACGTCTACTGGTTAGCTTGAATCGATTTTATATGCGCATAATCCTCGCTATTATCCTGTCTTCAGCGCCCAAATAGACAAGACAGTGTAAACAAAACTACATCCCATCAAACGTAATTCGCTAACAATAAAGTCCACATCCAGAGAAGCTAACTAAAGAAACAAATACAAATAATAAACATCTCAGCGAGGTTCATAAAATATACTTAAGGTCAAAAGATTTGCGCGGTTCTTTATATTGTCATATGTTTCAAAAGGTTTCAATTTTTACATTCATCGTTAGCTTTTGTAATCCACAGCAATCGACTTAAACATTGTCACCCGGTTTTCAAAGCAATTGTTCACTTCACGGGTCGATAGGTACGATTGAAAATATTAAATGTGGGTACGTTTTGACGGAATTTTGCAATATTTTATAAGCCGTGCACAACTTTTGGCATTAAGATAATGACTACACGAATTGTATTTTGAAAGTGGGTCTTTTATTTCTATACATTACCAGTGAATATGGTTTCTATTTTGGTTTACAAAGACGAAGTTTGAGAATAGATAAAGTCCAAGATATGGCGTATGTATGTGGTATATGTGTCGAATGATTGCACACTCTGTACTACATTACCAAGTGGTGCGATGTATTTTTTTTCTGAGAGTTAAATATCAAAGGGTTTTATACCTGTGTGTGCATTTTTGTTTGCTAAAATAACAATAAAAACAGTTTCATTTGGTAAATGTTTGATTCAGAATGTCAGTGAATAAATTGTTCATAATAACCAGCAGGACATTTTCGATTTGTGTGTAGACCTAGACATACCTCACATATTAAAGTGTGATACAACGACGAAATTCTGACGAATCCGTTACATACACTGGCATATATACTGTCTAAGTAGGTATAGCATAGCTAGAAAACATTAAATGCGCCATCATTTAATGGGGCTAGGAGGCGTGAGTGGTAGCTAGCATATTTCAATACCGTTCATGAAAGTCTCAATCAAACCGAGACTACAATATTGTGTATATATCGTGTTCTACCGTTTCCAAACGTCCTCTCTCATGCTCTTTTAAGGTAAACGTTTCATATACTGTTTCTCTAAATTTGTAAAAATATGCATTTTGTTAAAACGTATCACGGAAAATGCAAATGTCTAATACAACATGAAGCATCCTAGAACACAGACATACTAAGAGCACGTTTGCAGCAATATTTATTTACAACACTAATGTATATGTTATAAAGTAGATTGAATGGATCAATGGGTTGGCAATAGAGCTACTACCTTGGAAGTTCAGCTGCGAAATTGTCGCTGGGGATTTAAACCAACTTCTATGGAGCATGAAACCTTAATCTTACCCTATTGTCATCACAATAAAATCTGCATTTACACCAAACATAACTCGAAATACTATTTTTTAAGGGTAAGTATAAAAGTCGAACAGGAAATGCAGCATTCACAGAGCATTGTAAACCTCAAAACATGCAAAACAACACACAGGAATGGCAACATCAATAAGAAATAAAAGCATATGACGTCACAAACACAAAAAGGTTGGACAACAGGGCTACCGCCATGGAACGGTCAGTGGGAAAAAAAGGCCGCTTCGGGCTTAAATCAGGTTGTGCACCAAACTTCACACATTCTACTGTCATCCAAATAAAATTAGACAGTGTAAATAAAGAAATATCCGCCATAAACTATTCTCTAACCAAAAAGGCAGCATTAATAGGCGATATAAGTTAAACACAAAGATGCTCGTGTGTATATAAATATAAAAAACAATAGCCTAGAAAGCCACCGTCCTTTTGGGAATTAGGTAGACGTCATCATAGGGTCCACAGCATGTCCGGTTAAAGAGGAAAGCATAGTGGCGAATTGTAAATAGGTTCATCACCAGGCAGGCAGTGCAAACTGATAGGGTCATATTAAAACCTCTTTTGGTAAATACCCTTTTACAGTTCGCCACTATGCTTTCCTCTTTAATTGTACGATGACCGGACAGGCTGTGGGCCCTATGATGACTCCTACCTAAAGGCCATTTAGGACGGTGGAGTTTGATGTTTGTCTATGATCTTTCTTGTCGTGCCCTAATGGTTTATTCTCTTGTTGCTCTGGCTTTTGCCAAGTCATTGAGTACCTTCAGTGTTGCTTTCTAGGCTATTGTTTTTTGTATTATATTTACACGAGCATATTTGTGTTTTACTTTTAGTGCCTATTGATGCTGCCTTGTTGGTTAGAGATTAGATCATGGCGGGGATTTCTTTATGTACACTGTCCATGGGATGACAGTAGGGTAAGTGTGAGGTTTGGTGCACCCTAGTGGCCTACTTTGCCACTGACCGTTCCAAGGCGGTAGCCCTATTGTCAACCTTTTGTGTTTGTGATGTCGTTTGAATTTTTTATTACTTTTGCCTTCTTGTTTGTCTGTTTGTGTGTTTGTTTCTGTGTTTTGTGGTTGACTGTCCTCCTTGAATGCTACTTTCCCTGTCCGATCTTTTTTATACTTCTTTAGCAAAGGTAAACTGAAAGTGCTGTAACTATGCATATCTATAACCTGTCTGTTTTTATGAATTTTGGCATAATGTTAAGGCATAACCTTATTTTTGAAGTATATTAGCATTCTTATTTCAGCATCACTAAATCATTTCCATTACGTTTGGAGTTTTGTGGAATATGTTACTGTTTACAAGTTCCATAGTTACGAGTTCCGTAATTTGATTAAGAAGACTGTCCTATTCTGTTATTAAACACAGGAGCATAAATATGTTGTGAGGATTTAATATAGTATATTTTACTGTTACGTGATATTGGTGTGGACTGATTTTGAGTGGCTGAATACAAAAAAGGCACATAATACTGTCCGAACAACCCGATCCACTAAAGAAGCATATAGACAAGCTGATTATAATGTATGTAATAAACAACACGAAAACACACAAGGGTTTGGACTCTTTCTCTGCGCAAATGTGCTTTTGACGAATTGTCGTTGTGAAGACGTTCAAGATGAACTAGTAGTACAATAAAGGTTCCAGTGATGTGTATCTGCTTTGCCTAATAAGAAGTGAATGTCCACCCTTTTTGTAGCATTATCAATTAACAAATTTAACTCTTAAACATCATATGAACATTTCTTGATAGTCCGGAGAGAAGCATATATTTAAAACCACTACTAAGTTGCATGTAAAAATAATTATTATTTGCATAACGTAGATACTACTTTTACCACTGCGTGACTGCACGGGAAAATGAAGTAATTCTGCATTGCATAGCTGCAATACTATTGCCAGATAATTGATAAATACATTTATTATACCTCACCTTTACACTTCTGTATAAATTGCCCATAACCTTAGCGTGAAGCAATTTTTACTGTTCATGGTTGTGACGTCACGGAAAATATAAAAATAGGTTTTGAGTTTTCAAATAAGACTCGTTTAGCGCAATCTTAAAATGCAGTTGAAGTTATGTCAATCGTAAGACGCTTGATTTACCTAACAACAATACACAAATATGGCGAGCAGATTCGCGACATTTAACATGTTGATATACCGTCTAAAATGATAGTAAAATATATTTATCTGGGTTTTTGTTACTTTAAATCAAAACTGGTATAAGAATATAACTTTAAAAAACAAATACTGGGATTTGTTCCCCCCTCATATATTTAAACGTTAACATTTTTTGTTCAGTATAATAAAATAAATATTCATCCCATATTACCTGTGGACTAATTTACCTGTTTAAAGTTTTCTGCGTCATCAAATAAAATCTTATTCTCGCTTTTCACAGATATTGCAATGTGTGAATTGTAAATATCTATGTTTGTGTATTGATATCATTTAAATAAAAATACACATGTAAATGAAACAAAACATGGCCGGAGCCCTTTAGTTAAAAAGAATTTTTGTCAATATTTCGAGAATTTAAAAGATTGTTCTTTTCAAACATTGTGTAATTCAGAAAGATGAGTTTATATATTGTTTCGAAATTGAACTGATCAAATATGAGATGAACTGGGACAATACGCGCTCGTGTGGTCAAATACACGCCCAGCTGGGGAATACGCGATTCAAATTGAAATAAATGATGTTTAGCGGCTCATCAACTCTAGATGTCATAGCATGGCTAAGAAATACGGAAACCTGCCATACTCCTACCTCCGAATAGATTGATCTGATTCTTTAACGTCCTTGAAGGTTGCAATCAGATTTACAAGACCACCCGGTTTACGTCATTATCTAGCAGAGGAGGAAAATAAAAACAGTAGGGTAAGTTTGAGGTTTGGTGCACCCTAGAACCGGTTTAAACTCCCAGTGGTCTATATTGCCACTGACCGTTCCAAAGCGGTAACCCTATTGTCAACCCTTTCGTGTTTGTGATGACGTTTGCGCTTATTATTACTTTTGCCTTCTTGTTTGTCTGTTTGCGTGTTTGTTGCTGTGTTTTGTGGTTGACTGTCCTCCTTCAATTCTACTTTCCTAATCCGATCTTTTTATATTTCTTCTTCGTGATATATTTCTTTCCCCCACCGCAACCCCACCCCACCCCACCCATCCACCCCAATTATTATCTAAGTACGATACATTTACTTATTCAGATTGTTTCTTTCTCAGTGTATTTGCCATTGTATTTGAATACCCTCAGACATATACGTTTTCATCTCATAACTGGAAAGTGTTTAATCTAATGTTGGTAGAACTTACCCGGGGCTAGAGGGCGTGAGCGGTAGCTAGCATATTTCACCACCGTTTATGAACAGTCTCAATCAAACCGAGACAGCAATATTTCGTATGTGTCGTGTTCGGCCGTTTCCAAAGTCCACTCTCATACTCTTTGTTATCCAACCATTTGTTATTTAAATATTGCTATCACTAGTTTTGTTGATATAACTCTGTTGGCCAATAAAATATGTTTAAATCATATTAAGGCATAAATTGCACGATGTATGATACACGTGATATTTTCCAATGTTCGGTCTCAAATAATAATTAATTTCAAACATTGGAACTTAATTATAAGGTATACATTCTATAACTAACCGGCAATTAGCGGTTGCGACTACTTGCAATTAAGTTACAAACGGCTTCATTACTCGTAAATAACGGAACTCAATTTCAAACAAAATATAATGGCAATAAAATGATTCCTCAGAAGATGTTCTTTTCATTATACAAGGAAGCCTAACATCAGAACATCCAACTTAAAACTTGACACCACTGTTGACTAGATGATTGGTTAAAGCACTTTAACTTTTCTTATTAATTGCAATTGTAACCTCATATTCGCTATCAAATAGTTTAATAGTATTCCTGCCGCATTATACAAGTGCAAATTGAGGTTTAAGGGTTTGAACACACTAAATTAGGTAAAATGCCAAATAAATATGTAGACGGGTCAATTTGGTGGTATGTGTTTTTTTAAATATCATATAAGACGCTGAATCTTATAATTTGAAAAATGTAATGTTTTAATACATACTCCGCCTGTTAGAAATATGGTACCAGCATTGTATGCATGTAGTTAGCAAATTAAGGGTTTTGGAACAGCCCTCGTGTATGTATAATACTATGTTATAATTGCAGTCTAAAGGCAATTGACGTCTTTATATGCAGTCATTGTCGGTGTAATCCGCATTAATGGGGTTTTCGGATAACATGTACATTTGTGAACATCTTATTTGAAACTAAAATAACCAACGCGTTCTTCTGAGCTTTTTGAAGTTGGTGCCTATTGTCACATTTGTAAAGGGATCGACGCGCATATCAAACGATTATATTAACATTTTCCAGATTCTTTCTGTTGAAGGAAACAGTGTCTACTGTCGTCTTAACGTCACCTATCAATCATGCTTAGCTACTGCGCACGCATCTTACAGTCTCAGTAGAAATGCGTAGCTACTGCATACAAATTCAGCGTGTCTCGCTAGAAAATCGGAGCTACAACGGACGCATCTAATATGTCCAGATAGAAATGGTTATTCCCCTATCTGAAAATACTCTGCGAGGTTGAAAATACTCTAGCACTTTTTTATCAATAGCAAATTTTGATTGATATTTTTCGGATTTTGTGCAGCTTTAAAGTCAGAATATGTTTATTGTTAACCTGAACGGAGATGACTTTGTGGCAAGTATTTGTGTATAGTATTACCGTAAAAATGTGCATTAAATCCCCGGATGTACCCAGCCGTTAATAGAAACAACTGATTAAAAACGTACGCCACGTTAAAAAGGCACTCTGACATTTTTATCTCTTGTGTTCACATAAACGTTACCTGTGCTATAAATAAACCATTTGTATCTGCACACTTCCAGTATTATGCTTAGCCTCGGCGCAGCGTGTAGGGAATACAGCGTAATTAGTACGCAAATATTTATTCGGCATAGTGTGTACAGTTTAATTTTATTCAGTTTACTTGTTAGCGTAATTCTCTAAGTTGTACGCTTCCGAGTGCTTCATCAACTGTTTTAGTTTATAAGCATATTCTTCCTTTAAACGCCGGTAGTAAATGTCAAAATTTACCACACAGCCATGTGGCGTATAACAAAAACGCATGAGGACCTAAAAATGCCAATCACTTCTGAAGAAATATAAAAAGATAGGATAGGAAAAGTAGCATTCAAGGAGGACAGTCAACCCCAAAACACAGAAACAAACACGCAAACAGACAAACAAGAAGGCAAAAGTAATAACAAATGCAAACGACATCACAAACACAAAAGGGTTGACAATGGGACTACCGCTTTGGAACGGTCAGTGGCAAAGTAAACTGGGGGTTTAAACCGGTTCTAGGTGCACCAAACCTCACACTTACCCTATTGTCAACCCAATAAAACAGGACAGTGTAAATAAAGACATCCCCGCCATGATCTAATTTCTAACCAACAAGGCAGCATCAATAGGCATTATAAGTAAAACACAATTATGCTCGTGTAAATATAATACACAAAAAATAATTGCCTAGAAAGCCACAATGAAGGTACTCAATGACTTGGCAAAAGCCAGATTACCAAAGAATAAACCATTAAGGGCACGACAAGAAAGATCATAGACAAGCATCAAACGCCACTGTCCCAATGGGCTTTAGGTAGGCGTCATCACAGGGTCCACAGCCTGTCCGGTAATCGTACAATTAAAGAGGAAAGCATAGTGGCGAACTGTAAAAGGGTCCACCACCAAGCATGCAGTACGTTGCAAAATGATAGGGTCATAACCTTTTTTGATAAACTTTTTAACACGTTTAACAAAGATAGCATGAAAGTGATCATGACCAAGAATCTTACGAAGTTTATGAATCACATCACCATAGAAGTCAGGTTGTGATAGTCCTAGTCGCAGAAGAGTCCTTAAATTACTTTTATATTTGGAAAAAATATCAGGGTTACGATAATAAAATTTTCCAAACGTTTTATGGTAACGGTAACCCTGATTGAGTAGCGTTTTAATTATACAAAGATTACGAATATTAAAGCCCTCAACTCGAGTACAAGCTCTTGAAAAACGAATAACTTGAGATACATACACCCCATAAGAAGTTGCTCGGGGAACATCCCCATCCAAGTGGGGATAATTAACAATGTCAAAATTAAAATCATCTCACTTGTCATAGATTTTGCTAATTATTTCACCGTTTTCAATCGAGAGATCTAAATCAAGAAAAAAAGCGGTATTATCAGATATTTTGACTTTGTTAAGCTGAAGTTCTTTAAGATAAATTTTGTAAACCGTAGTCGGAAAGAAAGGGTTGTCAATGTTCAATAGGTCATCCAGATCCATAGAGGTGTCATTAAAGGCTTCAATAACATCTGCCTGGGTAGCTGGTGAAAAACTCAACATGAAATCTCTTTCATAGCAAAATAAAAACAAATCTGCGACAAGTGGTGCACAGTTCGTACCCATAGGGATACCAACAATGTGTCTATAAACGGTGGTTCCATCACTGACGAAAATAGTATCTAATAGGACGATGAGTGCTTCAAAAACTTCATAGCAAGTCCACATAGTATACTTGTCTAAACAGCCGTTAGTAAAAAACGCTTTAATATTATTACATGCCAAAAACTAGTATTTTCTCTAGCGAATCTTTTCTTTAATAAGAAAAATGATCTTGTCTTTAATAATGTGATGTATTAAAGCCCATTGGGACGGTGGCGTTTGATGTTTGTCTATGATCTTTCTTGTCGTGCCCTTAATGGTTTATTCTGGTGTTGCTCTGGCTTCTGCCAATTCATTGAGTACCTTCATTGTGGCTTTCTAGGCTATTGTTTTTTGTATTATATTTACACGAGCATGTTTGTGTTTTACTTATATTGCCTATTGATGCTGCCTTGTTGGTTAGAGATTAGATCATGGCGGGGATTTCTTTATTTACACTGTCCTGTTTTAATGGGATGACAGTAGGGTAAGTGTGAGGTTTGGTGTACCCTAGAACTGGTTTAAATCCCCAGTGGCCTACTTTGTCACTGACCGTTCCAAGGCGGTAGCCCTATTGTCAACCCTTTTGTGTTTGTGATGTCGTTTACTTTTATTATTACTTTTGCCTTCTTGTTTGTCTGTTTGCATGTTTGTTTCTGTGTTTTGTGGTTGACTGTCCTCCTTGAATGCTACTGTCCCTGTCTTTGATAAGGTGATGTGGTAAGTTGTATTTAGTGTAGAGAAGTCATACGTGCTTATTGATGAAACTTGGCCTTTATTGAAAATTTTATTAAGAACGTCTTTTGATGTTTTTATAGACCAAAATAAATTAATCCCAGAGTTTTCATAAGTTTTGTCACAGTATAGTTTAACTCGATCTTTAACGGCAGTAAGACAAGAAGTTAACCGTTTGGAAATGTTTGTTGGTTAGTATACGTGTAGAGTTAAATGTATCATACTTGTGTTTTGTGGCTTCGTCTTCTTAGTAGTATGTTATAAATATTTTTCTTTTGTTTTGTATTTTATTAAATATGTAATCAAAACTTAATACTTGACATTTTAGTTTGTTGTTTGTGTTCTTCTTCTTGTGTTTTTTAATGTTCAACGTTTTCTCCGTGTTTCCTACCTTTTTTATCGAAAGATATTTTACATTTGTAACTTGAAGGAATTCTCTCAAACATGTTATACCGTACCATTTTATGCCATCAAAATGGTCACGTGATCCCACAGGAGTCATAAGCAAACTATTTCTGAGATATATATATGAAATCTGATTCTGTTTTTGAAGAGGACATTTAAACAATACATATCGCTAAAATAGAATCACTCGTTATCACTAATCAAGTTGATTTCAGTAGAACATGGCACAGTCGTTTCGTGCAGACTTGACTTCAAAATCTGTACATAGAGTATCATTACAATATGTGCTTTTGTAGTTTCCAAAGTGATTAACCACCGTTTTCACGTTTCTTACATTTTATTAATGGTATTATTATAAAGTAGACGATTAAGTCTAGACGTAAACGATAGCAAGGTTGCACACTTGAACGTACAATACTCATTTAGGCGTGTTGTTATTTAGATTCGCGTCATGCAAATATTGAGGAAGTGGTTGTTTATAGCATGATCGCGCCGATTTGTTTTATTCAGCACTTGTGTTTCTTATTATAAAACATTGCTTTATTATCGCCAACGAAGGGTTAATAAATCTGAAAATAAATATTTTCCGTGAAAAGGACGACATTTATATCCAGATATCAACAATAAATGAAGATATGTAAAAACATCTAAAAAGGTGGTGTTTGAGATGCATTGAATAGTAAGACTGATTCAACCTTTAGGTGATGTGTATACATTATAAAACTGATTTTTAAAACTCGTCAATTGTATATATTATTAAAAATGAAAATATAATTTTTTTAATAATTACATTTTAAAACAAAAAATTACGTACATATTGTAAAGTAAGTGAACATTGCGCACATGCATATACTGTGATTGCCGTAGGCAATACATTGGTAATAAAATTGTGGAAAAGATTGGACCTTTGGAAACGAACTCAATATCCATAAAATAAATAGAACATAATTTTAACCATCCCGAAGATGGCATGCATATGGTGGTAGGCATAGAGATCTTTGCTTCCTCTATGTCAAGCGGCATATGGTCCCAGTATCTAACAAAATACTATGCCCCGAAGAGCGAAATAAACAAAATGGAATTTTGTAAATACTGCTGTAAGATGATCGTAACAATTAAAAGTTATCCATCCTTACCATGTTAAATTCAAGTCAACTTGGCAGCATTAATGTTTGTTATGTAACTATATCTCGGAGATAATTTATAAAATGTATGTAAAAACACATCATGGTTACGACAATACTTCATTGAAGTCCAACATCAAGTTATGTTACTTACATCAAGCATGAGATCCAGACAACTTAAAAACTAAATACTGTTATATGATGGATTCTTATATGTCGCTTTAACAGATAACGAATATATAAATAGAAATCGGACAGGAAAAGCAGCATTCAAGGACGACAGCAAACCACAAACACACAGAGAAACAAAACAAAAACAAAAAAAGATGAATAAAAGGCCAAATAAGACATCAAAAACACAACACAAAGTGTTGACAATAGGGCTACCGCCTTGGACGGTCAGTGGCAAAAAAGGTCGTTGGGGTTTAAACCAGGTCCTATGGTGCACCAAACCTCACACTTACCCTACCGTCAACTCAATATAACTGGACATTGTAAATAAAAAGATTCCCGTGATGAACTATTCTCTAACCAACAAGGCAGCATTAATAGGCAATATAACTAAAACACAAAGCTGATCGTGTATAATATATAAATACAAAAAAACAATAGCCTGGAAAGTCACAAAGAAGGTACTCTATGATTTACCAGAACCAGAGCAACAAGAGAACAAACACTTTAACATTAGATATAACAAAACGTTACTCTCGTTAACTGTGATAACGCATCGAACATAAGCTTACTTGAACATTATCCTGGTCAATATGTAGTTATCTCATAATGGTGGCTAGCAGATTATTCGTTTAAAACAATAATGAAAATAACATCTTAATATATCAAGAGGATAACATATTTGGCTACAAGCCCGTCTAACATAATTATGGTCCTAAGACAAAATAGAATATATTTACAGCCTATACAAACATGATTAAAACAATGGTAGAAAAGTAATAAACTGAATAAAATATGTATACAAACTGCATATTTTTTTCTAAAAAGGTGGTATTTAGAGTCATTGAATATTAAGACTGAATCAACCTTTAGTGATGAGTATCAAGTATAAAACTAACAGTTTAAAACTCGTCAATTGTATATGTTATTAACAATGAAATATACAATTTATAATAATTACTTTAAAACGTAAAGAATTACGTACATATTGTCAAGTAAGTGCACATTTTGCACGTGCATATATGATTGACGTAGGCAATACATTGGTAATCAAGCTGTCATACTGCATATATAACAACTCATTTAAACAACACAATAAATACAGCTTAAAGTTAAAAGTGATGGTATATTGATTGAATATGCAAGTGATCTTGAGAACGATTTTCAGATTGAAATACATACCTATATCTTTTTCAACATGGTCAAACATCACTGGTACCACTATTAAAGTAGTATTGTAAATCGTATATACTACTAATTATTGTTACTTTATTGTTGTATTCAAACTCTTCAAAATGCATTCAAAATATTTGATATTATATTTTAATAATGAGTGTGAACCCAAAATACATACCGAACAATATCGATTTAACACACAATATTTACAAATTTAATACAAATCCGACTCACCCGTATTCCGTCCGTTCAGTAAACCGTATACGTTCAAACAACACTCTTAGTTATGTAAACAAAACCTTAACCCAAGCTCTTCAAAAACAACTACTACAACTGTTGTATTATATATTACATGTATATAGAGATGCACGATAACGTCATTATATCAGCGCATCCTGTAATTTGCTTCTCTTCCAATAGTTTATAATAAATACAATAACACTGTTCCACAATAACAAAAAAGCACTGTCCACAGTGTAAAAAGTAATGAAAATATATTAAAGTCTTTAACCATTTACATTTCATCTATAATATCTTACTATATACTGTGCATTATAACTCTATAAGAGTTGATGCTCCGAGAAATGATAAAGTAACTGTTGTACAGGAATAAGCACGCGTCTGATACTGATGCTTGGCAACTCAAATATAACCAGTGGACAAAAAGACACATCACTCCTTTACAGACAAGCCATATTTAACAATGAATCTTTCAGAGCGGTGGTTATATAGTGAGAGGTTGTAACCAGGGTCCGTATTCATAAAGCTTTTTAGCAATATCTAATGTATCATTTTTTAATCAATATTTTACATCGTTTTAAGACATCTTGTTTATGTTTCTAATAATGCTATGGATTAGTAAACCACACAGCTAAAATATTATCTTACAATAGACGCTCTGTGGTGCAGCGGAGAGGTAAATAATGATAGCTAAGAATCTTTACGTTTGACTAAAGTAATATGTCTACTTAAGCTGCTTTATGAATACGGACTCAGGTATCAGTGTGAGTGGACAACCATTTTCCATGAACGAATAACATTTTGGCAATAAATTTGAAATTAATAGTTAATATATTGCTTTTTGTGCACCCAAGAACGTGGTTTAAACCCCAAGCGACCTTTTTTGCTACTGACCGTTCCAAGGCGGTAGCCCTATTGTCAACCCTTTTGTGTTTGTGATATATTATTTGGCCTTTTTTCATTTTTAAATGTGTTCTTTGTTTCTCTGTGTGTTTGTGGTTCACTGTCGTCCTTGAATGCTGCTTTTCCTGTTCGATTTTTCTATCTATATTTAACTGTTTATAATGCGTTAGGTCATTGATGCAAAATCTTCTATGCTATAAAGCTATTTCATTTTGCATCGGTATAGTGTTTCAACGTGTGTATATTGTACAATCCAAGTTAACCGGAGTTGAACCTCGCCAATAACGTTGTATAACTAGTAACTGTTCGTGTGCAAACGTAATACAGAGTTTACTGCTTTAATTTGCATTGCTAGAGTCAAACATTTCCTAAGAAAAGTGGAATTATTCTAAAAGTATGTTAATTTCTTTGTTCGATAATATTGAAATACGTATCGCCGCAGACGGAAAAAATACACCGATCGGACATAACATGGCATCACTTCCGTTATAAATCGCATGCAACCTTGCAATTAGGATTTTGTGAAAATCGAACTAAATTCAGGAGAAGCAAGATATTCAACTGAACATTGTTTGTTATTTTCTGTAATTTAAAAAAGAAGATAATAATTATATAATATGAGTTTACAATTGTTGTTTCCATTTTGACGACACTTAATGTATTTTCAGATTGTTTCTGCATTTAATTCATTGTGGCAGGTAGTAGTGCATATATTTGTACATACTGTGTATATAAACCGGCAGTAGTCATATACCGTAGGAGGTGCCGTGGAGAGTTTCTCCAGCTAACAAATTCTGAAATCTGCAGAAGTCATCAAGCAAGCAAGAAACAATTGCATACATCAATTTCAGTGCGTTTGTGGGACGTAACGATTGTGAAACATTGCCAAAATGACGAAGCAAAGCATTCATGAATAATACATATATAATACATAATGCCAACAAGAGGAATAATTATACATCAAAGAAATAAAGATCTTTATTATAAAAATACTTATTAAGCAATATTCCACACGGAAACACAACTTGTATAACCGTTTATGTATTTTGTTTTAAAGTCTGCGTTTTCTAGACGTTTACGTAATCCTTCAGTTTCTGATTTTTCTTTGTTCCATAGGGATCTGTTGACACAAAATATTTCGCATTTGTAAAAACAGAAACCAGTGTTTTTTGTTCAGTATATACTTTTTTTAGATACAGGCGTTTACAAAGGCACTATATCCACAGTTCAGAACAGCTACAGAGGTCAATCTCATCCTACATTGATTAATCCTCGTTTTTAGTTCGTTCCATGTCCACCGTCAATACACCATACCGTTTATGTGATCAGCCATTCACATATACGTGATGACATTTGTGACTGTAAATCCTTCGGGCTTCATTAACTCTCTAAGACAGCCTTGTCGGTATGCAGCAATTTATACTTTGATTGTATTTGTGCTGCAGGCATTAACACATTATAAATCGAGAAAAATGAATAAGTCAGTCTTATCAGAATAAGACGTCAAGGGTAATTCCGCCAAAGTTGTCATTTTAAGTCCTAACTGCAAGGCATGTCTGTCCTCAGAATCTTATCATAATGGTGTAATGATATAAGGACAAACTCATTTTATTGTCAATCCACTCGATAAATATCTACATTCAGATATATATTAAGATCCCACTAAAAGCAATATTAAACTTTTAAGTTGGTATCTTAAGCACACGTTTAATGCAGTCAAACCGAATCTGTTACTTGTTTCACTTGTTAGTGTTTGTTGCTTCCAAGGGATCCTTTTTCAGTATTTAAATGACGGTATACGTGGTTTTCAATAGAGGTGGAAAAGGTTTGACTGCTTTGTGCTAATATATATTCGAAAATGATTAAATTTTTGTTTGAATATGTGGTGAATGACTGTATACATATTGATGCACATTTTGTACTAAAATACCAAACTGGTGCGATGTTTGATATTTCTAAGTGTTAAATATAAAAATGGTTATATTCCAGCTGGTGCGCATTTTTGTTTGCGGATCTGATGCATTTTTTAAAAAAATGAAAAAAACAGCTTCATTTGAAAAAGGGGAGTGTTTGGTAGTTTAAAGCAATAGAGGCGATCTAGAAGAGTGACTGGTATCAAAACAAATACACATGAAATCCATCTTGCCTTGTATGCGACCAAAAAATTTCAATAACAAAAATTAAATCTGGCGGACCATGGTATATTCGTGCATGCTAAATATGCAGTTGAAACATACGTTTCTTTTCGTATTATGACTGACACGCACAATTCTTCCAGATCGCCGCAAGCCCCTTTTCCGTAGCTTATAAATCAGCCAGTTTGGTACACAAACATGAAGCGGATTTACAAACACATCGATTCTAACCCTCAAACATCATCATACACAAGGCAACGCTGTAATCCGCGCCATCGAGAGTGATTAGTAGAAGATGTGTATATTTTAATATTTCAAATATAGAGCTTGACCAACTATTTTCATCATATTGTTTTTAAACTCAACGCACTAAATACTGATAAAGGTGATCCTTTGGGAGCAACAAACACAATTAAGAGAATAACGCAGCAGACTCGGTTTTATTGAGTATGTTCATGAGAAGTAATGAAAGAAGCAACACCTCTCACGCCCCCTAGCACCGGCTTAAGCGGTATTCTACTTCAGCCACCTATATTGGGCTCGTTGGTCCCAAAGGACCAGTAAACTTACATGTAGCTAGGTTTATCATCAGCGTGTTTGAGACTTCCTTCTGATATGTTTTCCCCAAGTTATCTCCTAGTGTGATAGATACACAGGCGTAAATTAAAAGACGAATGATACATTTTTCTAATGTTCGTTATTAAATAATAAATCCACAATAGTGAAAATTAATACTAAGGTATACTCTCTAGAACCCACATGCAATACGACTACTTATAATTAAGAAACAAAACGGCTTTCTCCGTTTTGTTTTACTCGGGTTTACAAAAGGGCTACCTATCGCAATTGAAACGCATTTGAACGATCAGTGGCAAAACATGCCGCTTGGGATTCAAACCAGGTTCTAGGTTGCAACAAACCTTGCAACTACACTTTTAGCATACCAACAAAATAGAACAGTGTAAATAAAGTTATATCCGAAGTATTATATTCTCTAACAAACAAACCAGCATTAATAGGCAATATAAGTATAACATATAAATGACCATGTATATGTAATATAAACAAATCCTTGAAAGCCACAAAGCAAGTACTCAGTGACTGGGTAGAAGCCAGAAAAACAACATAACTAACAGTTAAGGTTACGACTAGATTTAAGACAAACAATGTACGTTGCCGGGTAGACTAATATTCGATATCAAATAGTTTAATGGTATTTGTGATACATTATACAAGTATGAAAGGCAAGTGAAGTTGGTGGAAGGGTCAATTTAGTGATTCTTTTTTTATTACTTTGTTTTGTTTTTGGTTAGTATACTGTAAAGCGCTAACTCTTTTAATTCGAAAACGTAACATTGCAATACTTGCTAAATCTGTTTAGTTCCGAGCTGTATTCATGTAGTTTAGCAAATTAATGAATTTGGGCCAGCCCTCGAACATACAATACTATGTTATTGCAATAAGAAGGCATCTAACGCCTTTATAGGCAATCAGTGTCTTTACTGAGTCTTGTAGTTATATAATATATATGTATTAACTGGCGGCTCGGCAGTGTATTTGCGCACGCCTTTACTTATAATGTAAAGCAAAAAGCAAACAAACGACTTCGTCAGAGTTTGTTTGAAGATTATACTTATATTGTGTTTTTATTATTTCTGTTGATGTTGAACGAAATATCGTCTACTTGTCAAACATGATTAGCTACTACTGACGCATCCTATAGTCACAATAGAAAGTCGAGATATTGCACATGCATACACTGTGTCTCACTCGATAGAAGGAGCAACTAGGAGCAAATAAAATGGCTATTTCCTAGTCTGAAACTATTCAAAAAGTTATCTGTCTCTCTTGCACTTTTTTATCAGTGTCAGATTCGTAAGTCACGTCATCGCTGGTATTAAAACGACTAAAATTTAACGATAAATATTAACATTGATAAGCATTTTTCGGCAATTTTAAATTACAAATTAACCATAAAGCCATACTTTACCGGCGTTGAAAACCGTATAAAGGCCTAAACATGCTAATCACTTCTGAAGTATACGTGTACTGTACAAATTATCATGTTTGTATTTTGTAGATGCGTCTTCTTAATATTTCTTTACAGGTGTGTTTTATTATCCTGTCTTTATTATTAACTGTTTTTGATTTGTATTTGTGTTCTCCTTCTTGAGTTATTTTAATGTTCAATTTTCATGTTTCATCCTCCTTGTTTTTTTTCTTCGTTTTATATGTTGAAGTACAACATCTTTTTCATTTTATCAAAGCATATTACTTATGTGTGACTTGAAGGAATTCTCTTCAAAGTTTTATACCGTATCTTAATGTCATCAAAAAGGTCCACAGGATTCATAATCAAGCTGATTCTGGGATACATGTATATGACTGCAATCTGATTATATTGTTTTATTCTTACAGATGGCGGGATGTGTACAGTACTAGATCTACCCAGGAAAAGTGGGTGGTCTGCCTCAACCACAAAAGGTATACTGTCATATACTCGTATAACGTTACATGTGTTGAAAATGAAAACATCATACAAACCACAAATCGAACAAACTAACTATTTTTGAAGAGAATATTTTAACAATACATATCGAGAAATTAGAATCACTCGTTATAACTAATTAAATTTATTTCAGTAGCACATGTCACAGCTGTTTTGTAAAGACTTGATTGCAAATTTGCACATAGAGTATCATTACAATAATCTGCTTGTGTTGTTTCCAAATGATTACAGACTGTTTTAGCTTTTCTTACAATCTATTAAAGTTATTGATACAAATTCTTATATATTAAGAAGTCTAGACGTAAACGATAGCTAGGTCGCAAACTTGGTATTAAAATAATCAAACAGACGTGTTGTTATTTAGCTGCACGTCATGACAATATTGATACAGTGGTAAGTTGTTTTATTCAGCACTTGGGATTGCCTATCACAGAACATTTTGCAGTAATAAATCTGAAAATAAATATTGTCTGTGAAAAGGATGATATTTATATCACAATATCAACAATAAATGAACATATTCCTTAAGGTGTCACACATACATGTATACCGCATTGAAACGAACGGTTGAAGAACACGTGGCCGTTTAATCAAAACCTTGCGTCTACTCTATTTTCATTTTAATAAAACGTTATAAATGGTGACAGTCTAAACTTCCTCACCATGGTATAGTCATGAATACTTGGCAGCATGTATATAAAACACAACGAAAGCCAATACAAAATGCAATGACTAGGCAGAAGTCAAAGCAACCAGTATGTGTACTTCCATATATGATCAAGTCATATTACTATGATCCAGAAAACGTATAAATACATAAAACTTCAGATGGATTCATATACGTCGATTTTACAGATTCATATACGTCGATTTTACAGATAAACACACGTTAACATTGGATTTAGCAACGGGATGCACTCTTTAATTGTGATACCGTATCGCATATAAGCTTATTTGTTGAGTTGATAAGAGAGTTATCCTGGTTACGCATTTGTATCATAGTGGCGGCTATGAGATTAACAACAGGAAAATAAACTAAGATAACTGACATATTTCAATTTCAATGAAATTGATCAAAAGGAAAAAATGTATCCCTATTTCCCTGTTGCGTTTTATAAGTGGTTCAGTGTAGTAATGTAGATCATAGATACTCCTAATTACTGTTACTTTATTGTTGCATTCAAAAATACAGTCAACAGATTTTATTTTAAATTTTAATAATGAGTGTGACGAGGAATACCCATTAATATAGAATTAACATATTATATTTACAAAATTATTACAAATCCGACTCACCAGTATTCGGTCTATGACACATCGGCAAAGCGTAAATGTTCTAACAACACTCTTAGTTCTGGAAACGAAAGCTTAACCCAAGCACTTCAATAACAACTACTGAAACTGTTTTATGATATGTTACATGTATACAAAAAAAGAGTATGATAATGGACCTTTGGAAACGGCCGAAAACGACACATACGAAATATTGCAGTCTCGGTATGATTGATACTGTTCATGAGCGGTAGTGAAATATGCTATTTACCGCTTACGCCCTCTAGCCCCGGGTTGAGCAGAACTCAATATTAATAAAATCAATAGTACAAAATATTAACCATCCCGAAGATGTCATGCATACGGCGGTGGACATGGCAATTAGTGTTTCCCCATGTCGTACGGCGTATGGTCCCAGTATCTAATAACATTAAATGCCCCGAAGAGCGAAATAAACATAATGGAATTTAGTTGGGAGCAGCGGGTATGAACCCTGCATATCACAAGTAACAGTCAAAAGACTAAATTAAAAAGCAGACAATAATATCCTATAAGTGGTTAAACAATACCCAGAGCCTTTAATCGACCGGAGTAGTGGAACCACTGAATCAAAAATTAAGTAAGAAAACAAAAAGAAATAAAAAAGTACCACCGATATTTAAATATAAGTATCGGGCTCAGCGATCTCCAAAGATCGAATGAATAACAGTACTGATTGGAAGCGCGGAGAAACCTTTTTACCTACAGAGAATTCAAGGATCGGTATGATATTATGTCTAATTTCTTACTGCTATAAGAAACTACTTGGCTAAATTTTGCTCATCTACCCAGCAATATCCCAAACCCTTTACGCCCTCTTACCATATCACTTATCCAAAAGCACAGTAAAAAATGTAGACTCATTTATGGTCATTCTGTTAATTACAAAAAACATTTACCCAAAGTCATTAATAAAATGGAAAAATGAAGTTATAACTGTATCTAATTATAAATTTGAATCAATATATGCAGTACCATTCAAAATAACCAAAGACCCTAATCTACTTTGGTTTCAATATAGAATCAACCACAGAATTCTGGGAACTAACTATTTATTGACTAAACTAAATATTCTAGATATCAATGTTTGCAGCTTTTGCAATATTTTACCTGAAACAATTCATCACCTATTTTGGAATTGTGAAGTTGTAAAACAGTTTTGATCAGACGTTGCATAATTCATCAGGCATAAATGTAATTCAACACTCAGTCTGACACTTTGGTCAGAAACTGATATTCTATTTTGAAATAATAAATTTGATATCGTTTTGAGCAAAATACTCCTGCAGGCCAAATTGTTCATTGATCAACAAAAAAGGCAATTACAAATCCCATTGTTAAATATTTCTAAAAAACATGTTATGTCTTTATGAAAAGTGGAAATGTGGATAGCATATACAAATATAAAAGTTGCACAATCTGAAGCCATGTGGAGTAGATATATAAACATAGGTAAAATAGACCTATAGATACAGACTTATTTGATTTTACCCAACCTCAATGAAATACTCCAAAATACAGGGACACCACAACTAAACAATATTATCTGCTTCTCAACCTTTTTCTTTACAATTTTCTCCTATTTTTAGATGTATATATTTAAGTTCTAGAAATTGTTTTGTACTAAACTTTTTTCTCTTTTTTTCCAAAAATAAAGTAATAAATACATAATACCCTTACTGTTAATAGAACATAATCATAGACATACTAAATGCCTACAATACCCAAGAACAATCCTATGTATATATATGAGTATGTATCCGCAAATATATGTATATATTTGAGAAATTACTGATACATGTGTATATATATAGGAAATACAAAATGGCGCATACTTGAAATGAAGCTGATAAATGTACATAAATGAAATACATAATAATGCATATTTGATAATATATTGCTTCAGGTCTATATAAAATACATATATGGTGCATATTTTATACTGGTGCATATTTATACATAAAATTCCTAATGTGCATATTCGATAGTATACAGTATATTATATGAACCATATAGTATAAGTGTGCTGAAAAAAATAAGTTTAGCAAGTAAATTGCATGGCAAATTCATTTGCGCATACTCTAGTCATTAAAAATATAATTAACCTAATGAGCAGATATATGCAGGGCATTGAGCTTCAAACGATATCTGCGGGGAAAAAACATGGTTTAATCTACTTCGTTCATAGATATTATAATTTCGTTCTTATTTCAGTGTATTTCAATGTAAAGGGAGGTAATTTTAATTTTTAAAAAAAAAACTTGTTGCATATATAATGACAAGGTTTAGTATCCATTGATTTTGTGTTTGTTTATAAATTGAAACCGTTCAGAACCGTTATTTAGTTACGTTTTACCATGTTCTTGATCAGAGTGAAATATGAAATACGCTGTTTTTATGTAAATAGGAGATAACTCAGATCACAACTAATCAGTGAAAGAGAAGATCACCCATGCAAATGTTTGTTGTTTGTCTATGATCTTTCTTGTCGTGCCATTAATGGTTTATTCTCTTGTTGATCTGGCTACTGCCAAGTCATTGAGTACCTTCATTGTGGCTTTATAGGCTATTGTTTTTTGGTTTATACTTACACGAGCATATTTGTGTTTTACCTATATTGCCTATTGATGCTGCCTTGTTGGTTAGAGATTAAATCATGGCGGGGATACGCTGTCCTGTTTTAATGGGATGACAGTAGGGTAAGTGTGAGGTTTGGTACACCCTAGAACCGTTCAAGGCGGTAGCCCTATTGTCAACCCTTTTGTGTTTGTGATGTCGTTTGCATTTATTATTACTTTTGTCTTCTTGTTTGTCTGTTTGCGTGTTTGTTTATGTGTTTTATTGTTGACTGTCCTCCTTGAATGCTACTTTTCCTGTCCGATCTTTTTATATCTCTTTATAAAATAGCATTCAATTTCTTTAAGCTAAATGTACATAAGAGCTTGTTAAACTAATTACTTTTTTCAGTATATATTCATAGCTGAAAAGATACAAATGAATATATTTTACATAAAATGCATGAATACATGATTTAACATTTCTTTTCTCCAGTAATCTGTTTGCAGAGTAACATCATATTATTATTGTTATATTTATAATTAAAATAAGATACTTGACACAATAAGAAAAAAAAGGTAGTGAGTTACATGTTTATCAAAAATGAATATACACATTTTGCATGATATCGGTAAATAATATCAATATGTGAACATTTATATATATATGTTCGGTATGAATATGTTATGGAAGCTTAAGACAAATAACAAACACAAAAAAAAATGTGCATAATAACTCTATAATAAGATAAAATGCTCCAAGAAATCATAAAGTAACTGTCGTATATGAATAAACACGCGTCTAATACAGAGTCCAGGCAACACAGATAAAACTAATGGACTAAAAGACAAATGATTCCCTTACAGACAAGCCGTAGCTTACAATGAATCGTTAAGAACAGAAACAGAACAGAACATATATTTTATTTAACTTATACATACGTACATCGTTATATATACATACATACATTTTCATGCATAATAAGTCAAGTGATTTAGACAAAAGTACATTTGCTATGAGCAATATTAATATTAAATAACTGATACATGATAATGGTAATACGAAAGAGCTAAACAATGTTCAATTAATCAAGAGTGTATTCCTTACAGCTAAAGCTGTACTAATATATTTAGCTAACTTACTAACAATATTCTTATCCTGTGTCTTCGGTAATTCTAAGAATTTAAACAAACCAGGTCTATTATAATAATATTTTTTGAATATAAATTGTCCGGATTCTTGTGTAACACGGACAAATCAAAATAAAATGGTATTCGTCTTCCAAATCAATACTGTGGCAGCATTGACAATATCTTTCCTTTCAGGGTATTCTATTACGAGAGTATCAACCGTTCTATATTCTTACCGAATGTGCTAATATTCTTAATTTTATCAAATTTGGTCTGAGATTACATGGTAAAATATCAAGGTATGATTCATAATTAAAACTCAGTTTAATTTATATTTATTATATAATTCAAGTACACCACTTGATTCCTTATCTACAAACCATCGTTGTTTAAAACAATCAACAAGAAAGAAATATAAAAAAGATCGGACAGGGAAAGTAGCATTCAAGGAGGACAGTCAACCACAAAACACAGAAACAAACACGCAAACAGACAAACAAGAAGGCAAAAGCAATAATAAATGCGAACGACATCACAAACACAAAAGGGTTGACAATAGGGCTACCGCCTTGGAACACTTTGTCTAGAAGTATTTATAAGTACTTAGCATTAACAGAATTTGAGTCATACCAGACATGTGTAAAACCATATTCGTGTAACATATTTTTTACATTCGATGCCCAATTTGTATAACCATTTTCACAATCTTGGTCATGATAATAGGTCTATCGTTTTGGAACGGTCAGTGGCAAAAAGGCCGCTTGGGGTTTAAACCAGGTAAGTACTCAATGACTTGGCAGAGCAACAATAGAAAAAAACGTTTACATGGTTAAAGGTACGTAACGACAAACCAAGATTAAAGACACACATCGAAGGTACCGTCCTCTAAGCATTTAGGTAGACGTTATCATAAGGTCAATAATCTGTCCGGTCATCGTACAATCGAAGGGGAAAGTATAGTGTCGAACTGTGAATGGTCAACCACTAAACATGCACTACGTTGCAAAACGATAAGGTCTCGACCTTTTGAAAGTGATTATGACTAAGGATATTACGAAGTTTTTAAATCACATCAGCATACAAGTCAGGTTGTGATAAGCCTTGCTTCAGAAGAGTTCTTAAATTACCAGCCAACTGGCATTTCAAAATCCCAACGGTGGGATAATTACGAGCAGTTTCAATGAGATTGGCAAAACACACACCGTGAACGAGGAAGTATATGTATTTCAGCAGAAAGAACCTTTTTTTTAGTTTAGTCCCCTATGACAAATTACGTCATATTGTACATTTACACCACAGAAAACTCCGATGGGCTAATAACGGACAGTGATAATGAAAATGACAAAACAGACACCGCGAACGAGACATGTTTTATATTTCTCTACGAGGGATAAACATATTGGGTTTATTTTACCCTGGGAAGCACATGGCCTCATCCTGAGCTTAAGTGTTCGTTACTTAGATGCATGTAGATATAGGGTTCTTCTAAATTAATCTTCCGCCCTACAACACTAGGTATATTGACATGATATATTCTGTAAAATAATGTGTTAATTTAAACAAAAGAACAACATTGTTTAATATGGAGGCGAAGTAGAATTATTACGAATGTATTTGCTGTCATATATTTTATCGAGCCATTTTTTAATATTCATATACTCGTATTGCTCATCTATGTGTACTTAGTGCATTAACATGCAGGTGTTGTTTGTTTTACATAACAAATCTCTAAAAGGCCCGCTTTATTTCGAATTCTAGTGCCTGCACCACCACAAACATCTCCAAACTTTTAACTTGTTGTCTTACTGCCGTTAAAGATCACGTTAAACAATATTGTGCTAAAACTTATGAAAACTCTGGGATTACTTCATTTTGGTCTATACAAATTTCAGGCGACGTTCTTGATACAATTTGCAATAAACGTCAAGTTTCATCTATAAACACTTATGACTTCTATACACTATATACGACCTTACCAAATCACCTTATTACAGACAAGCGTATTGCTCTCAATCAAAAATCTTTCGCAGTTTGGACAAGTACACTATGTGGACTTGCCTAGAAGTTTGTGAAGCACTAATTTTCATATTAGATAATATTTGCGTAAGGTTTGGAAGTACCGTTTATAGACAAATTGTTTGGTATCCTTATGGGTACGAACTGTGCACGCCTTGTTGCAGATTTGTGTTTGTATTGCTATGAAAGATATATCATGTTGAGTTTTTCACCAGATACCCAGGCAGATGAAATTGAAGCCTTTAATGACACCTCTCCGTATCTGGATGACGTATTGAGCATCGACAACCTTTCTTTCCTACTATGGTTAATAATATAAACCCTAAAGAACTTCAACTTAACAAAGCTAATATTTCTGATACTAACGCTTCTCTCTCGATTTACATCTCTACATTAAAAATGGTGAAATAATTAGCAAAATATATGACAAGAGAGATGATTTTAATTTGATATTGTTAATGATCCCCATTCAGATGGGGATGTTACCCGAGCGACTTATTACGGGTAGCCCTATTGTCAACCCTTTTGTGTTTGTTTGTCTGTCTGCGTGTGTGTTTCTGTGTTTTGTAGTTGACTGTCCTCCTTGAATGCTACTTTCCATCTTTTTATATTTCTATGTGTCTCAACTTATTCGTTTTTCTATAGCTTGTACTCGGGTTGAGGACTTTAATATTCGTAATCTTTGTATAACTAAAAAGCTAATCAATCAGGGCTACCGTTACCATAACTTCGTAAAACCATTGCAACATTTTATTATCGTAACCCTGATCTTCTTTCCACATATAAAAGTAATTTAAGCACTCTTCCGCGACAAGGACTATCACAACATGACTTCTATGATAACTTCTATGGTAACGTGATTTACAAACTTCGTAAGATTCCTGGTCATGATCACTTTTATACTATCTGTGTTAAACGTGTTCAAAGGTTTATCGAAAGAGGTTATGACCTTATCATTTTCCAACGCACTGCATGCTTGGTGGTGGACCCATTTCCATTTCGCCACTATGCTTTTGTCTTTAAATGTGCGATGACGGGACAAGCTGTGGTCCCTATGTTGACGTCTCCCTAAAGCCCAAAAAGACGGTGACGTTGGATGTTTGTCTGCAATCTTGTCTTGGCGTGCCTTCTCGTGTTCTCTTGATGCTCTGGTTTCTGCCAAGTTATTGAATATCTTCTTTGTGGCTTTCTATGCTATTGTTTTTTTTGTATTTATATATACACGAGCATCTTTGTATTTTACTTATATTGCTAGTAATGCTGCCTTGTTCGTTAGAGAATAGTTTATGGCGGGGATTTCTTTCTTTACACTGTCCCGTTTTATTGGGCTGACAGTAGGGCATGTGTGAGGTTTGGTGCACCATAGAACCTGGTTTAAACCCTCATCAACCATTTTGCCACTGACCGTTCAAAGGTGGTAGTCCTAGTGTGTTTGTGGTGTCTTATTTGGCCTAGCACCAATTCGTATACTCCAGTTAATTCTACTGAGGATGATGTTGTTTCCGCAAATATCACTCGGTGCACAACTTTCAAGGCTGGTGTAAACGATAAGCAAAATAAACTGCCTACCATGTTCTGGATTCCTAAATTACATAAAAATCCGTATAAGGCTCGCTCGTTTATTTCTAATTCTAGTGCCTGCACCACAACAACTCCAACATTTTAACTTCTTGTCTTACTGCCGTTAAAAAAGAGTATGATAATGGACTTTTGGAAACGGCCGAAAACGACACATACGAAATATTGCAGTCTCGGTTTGATTGAGACTGTTCATGAGCGGTAGTGAAATATGCTAGCTACCGCTCACGCCCTCTAGCCCCGGGTTGAGCAGAACTCAATATTAATAAAATCAATAGACACAATTTTAGCCATCCCGAAGATGGCATGCATAGGGTGGTGGACGATCACGTTAAACTAAATTGTGATAAAACTTATGAAAACTCAGGGATTAATTTATTTTGGTCTATAAAAATTTCAGGAGACGTTCTTGATAAAATGTTCAATAAAGCTCAAGTGTCATCAACTTATGCCTTCTCTACACTATATACAACCTTACCACATCATCTTATTAAAGACAAGCTAATTTCTCTTATTCAAAAAACTTTCTTTAGAAAAAATACTACATTTTTGGCATGTAATAATATTAAAGCATTTTTACTAACGGCAGTTTAGACAATTCTACTATGTTGACTTGCTATGCAATTTGTAAAGCACTCATCTTCCTATTAGATAATATGTTCGTCAGGTATGGTACCATACCCAGGCAGATGTTATTGAAGCTTTTAATGACACCTCTCGGTATCTGGATGACATACTGTACATTGCCAACCCTTTCTTTCCAACTATGGTTGATAATATTGTCGTCCTTGAATGCTGCTTTCCCTGTCCGATATTTTTATCTTTCTTTTTATTCATCTTTAAAGTTGTTCTTTGTTTCTGTGTGTGTTTGTGGTTGACTGTCTAATTATAAAACTGTGTTATTATATTGATCCTTTAATTGCCTAGCAATACATTTCGTTTGTATTTCTATTTCGATTGAGATCAAATCATGCTCAAATTGAACAGTCGGAGACATACGCCGAATGGCTGAATTGCACATAGGGACATATACAGCAAACTGTCTTGTCGAACGAAGTAACAACCCGATTTTGATATAAAGAGGCAACAGCCAGAGATTTTTAAATATAACTATTTCGGATAATAATATAGAGATTAACCATTCTGATTAAATAAACATAAAACTATAAAAACCTAAGTAAAACATGAGTAAAACATGAATTAATACAAGTGAAATACGTAAAGTAACCGTGCGCACAATGTACAGACGTTGCTATGAACATGATGAACAATGGCAACAAAGGCGAGCTGCTTCACTGACAATTGTATACAATCCTCTGTTCGGTTTCAGATACAATGCTGTTCATATACCTGCATCATCATCAATCAAATATCGAAGGATTTCGGAAATTAACCTTGTTACATGTATGTTAAATGTTATTCTAATTACAATACTTCAACAGAAATAGTGAAAATAAATAAAAGCCATAATAATATTTATGTATACCTACAAATATGGTTTTGTAATTTTAGAACAAATATTTACACATGCCTTAATCTGACTATTATATTTAACTAATTGGTATGGCGAACTTTCATACAGTTGGATATATGATTCACATATGGATTTAGGAGGGCAATGGTTGAAACTTTAAAAAAATTGCCACACACCCATACAAAGAATAAATCACATGAATGACAAAGATTTGGCGTGAGCAAGTTTATATAAACGCGTTTATAAAACGCATGTTTAGGGATGACTTCATTCTGTGCATTGCTATGTTTGCAACTACTGTTATTCGTCGGACAAACAAGACACTCAGTTAAATCAGTTGGCGGCAAAACTGCTATTGCTGTATATTGACATTAATTAGTGTCTTACAAGTTTTCTGATTGATTAAAATATGTTTCCGGCTTTCCAGACGTTGGACTAATACCCATTACCCATGCAATAAGCATTCTGATTATACTGCCTGTGTATGTTTAATGTCTAAATTATTCCTAGTTTCTGTTGGACAAGCTTAACAAGAATCAAATTAGATGAAAATTGTTGAACAACAAAAGATGACAGAGCAGTTTTTATTTCGTGGGTGTATGACAGAAATAAGTATTAGTTTATATTGTGGGACTGGCAACTCAGACGTTAATTTGCTGTCATAAATCTCGCAAGGACCAAGTTGTTCAGCTATATCAGATACACAAAACAAAGCTGAACTGAACTCAGTACATTAAGGAAATCGTACATTAATATTGAGTCTAGAACAAGATCGTTAGATGGTATATTTGCATAATCTGTAGATGCAATATTTCCTTAAGGACCCACGAGCAACACAAGTATGTATAAGACATTTATTATCACAAACACATAGTTAAACAAATATATAACATTCCTTTAAAATAACACGTTTAGGTTCTTGTTTTCTTTGAAGTAGTCCAATTGCATTTAGACGTTTAGACTGGTTATTTGGAGTTTTAATTAATATAGGTATAACGGTCGCTTTCATAGAACACAGTCAACCAAAGACAGGTATTAAAACAAACACCAATTTATACAATGTTAATAAGGAGCAACGTATGGGACATCACAATCACAAATGAGTTCTTCTGAAATAGTATCTTGATATAAATATGTCTAATGGAAATAAATCCTATAAAACAAAAGCTTCAAGGTCTCACTAAACAGTTATTTCCCTTGCCAGTCACGGTAGGAACTTTCTGGAGCTTAAAAAAAAGATCTGTGTTATTCGGTTCTTGCTTATTTCTTAAAATGTGCAAATATTTTCTCTTTTTTTGTTGCAGGTGATACGAATTGGACAAGTTCATGATTTCATACAGGTTAGGATATGCCTGAATGTTTCTGAGCCCAGATCTGAGAATCTAATACTGGGTAGTGACACATTTGAAAATGTGAGTGAAATGGACAAATTCAAGAAGGTCTCTTCAAACTATTGATATTAAAAAAAAGCAAATTGGTCAACCCCGTGTTTTTTGTTGGATATTTCGTGCAACAGACATCAAGTTTCACAAAGAAAATATTTTTAAGAAAATTCATTAAGTTCTACAGTGGTCCAGAGGGGCCCTGCTACATTGCAGAGCTATGCAAAATTAACTGTGTTGTGAGACGTTAATACCTTCTGTCGTAGAAGCTAAGAAGATATATACAACATGTATACAGTACGGATTACGGGAAAAGGATAATTATATCCTTAATTTCGGTTTGAGGATAAGTTGTATTTTACTTGGTATCGGTTTTCTATTCCAACTGTAGGACAGGCTGATAATGAATATGTGTGTAGATATGCAACACAAGTTAATTTTACATGCAAGTTTCGATAGGATATTACATACTATTAGGCTATTTTTCCAACAGCTATATTGAAATTAGATTAAAAAAAAAAAAAACTTGAATTTCATATTAAACATCAGGTTTGAACAATGTCTTGCTGAACCATAGCCAATCCAGTTATATAGTTATTTTTTGAACGTAAACCTATAATGATGTTGACACGCAAAGAATAAAAACGATTTAATGGCTATATTAATGATAAATGTATTTAACCAATTGCACATGTAGTTTGTTTACAAATCACTGACTCCAATTTCCCGCATTCTAAAACTGACTAGAAACCATCCTGTTTGTTGTTTGCAGGCTGATGGATATATCGTTTGACTGTATGCAGTACTGAAATGTGTGTTTAACTCAATACCTGGTTTATAACGCATACATAGATTGACAGTATGCAGTACTGAATGTGTGTTTAACTCACGACCTGGTTTATAAGGAATACATTGTTTGACTGTATGCAGTACTGAAATGTGCATTCAACTCAAGACCTGGTTTATAACGAATAAATTGTTGGACTGTATGAAGTACTGAATGTGTGTTCAACTCACGACCTGGTTTGTAACGAATTCTTTGTTTGACTGCAATACTGAAATGTATGTTTAAGTCACGCCCTTGTTTATCGCGAATACATCTTTTGACTGTATGCAGTACTGAAATGTTTGTTTAACTCACGACATGGTTTGTAACGAATATATAGTTTGACTGTATGCAGTACTGAATGTGAGTTTAACTAACGCCCTGCTTTACAGCGAATACACAGTTTGACTGTATGCAGTACTGAATGTGTGTTTAACTCACGACCTGGTTTGTAACGAATACATAGGTTGACTGTATGCAGTAATGAATGCGTGTTTAACTCACGACCTGGTTGATACATGGTAGATACACATGTCATATTAAGCACATGGCAGGAACGTCAAAAAAAAGAACCAATTTTGCGTTTTTTTTATAGAATTTCAAATGCTATTTTAGTTCATATTTACGTAGAGTAGGGTATACACGTAAAGGGATTGTTTGTGAAAAAGCAACACGTTCGTACATGATATCTAACACGTTCGTACATGATGAAAACAGCTGTTTGATTGCAGTTACACATTTCAGTAATAAAAAGGACACATACCAATCTTTATTCAAAAACTCACACCTTCTAGTTAGTTTTTCTGCATAACTTGCACTTTTGGCAAACATTAATTATAATAATTAGAATAGCTCAAGCTTTTCATATTACAAGTAGTACCTGTTGATTATGTTGCACCAATAATGTATTTAATCCTATAGTCATCAACCAAGAATAAGTGAAAACTCAAAATGTTATAGAAGTATATAAACGTATATATGAACGTATATATAAAATAAAATGTGTAAATGACTAATAAATCGAGGTGCTAATTTGAATGCTTGATAAAAACTTAAAATTTGTCTGGTGTCCTTTTGACGGGACAAGAGGCAATCTTGATTTGTTTAAAATTCACAACGTCCCGTTAGTTTTTCTACATTACTTTTATTACAATTATTACAATATTCCAAAGCAAATAGTTTTACTCTGTTGTGCTCTTCTTTTTTTCCCTTTTGGTCGTGGGGGTGTGTGTGTGTGTGTGTGTGTGGGGGGGGGGGGGGGGGGGGGGTTATTATCAAGATTTCTGAGCTGCAATATTGGAAAAGGATGAACTACTTTTAGTTATCAATATCGGATGATAAAGAGAGATAATATGTTCATTTGTAAATTCTTCTTAAAGCTACAGATTTCTTCTTTGTAGGCGTGTCTTTATTTGTAACTTCATGTTAACCAACTCATGTCGAAATCGAGTATTTAAGCGAGCAAATATAGCGCAAGAAATCATTTACTGTATATTCATCGACCAGTGCATATCGTACATGTACCTATATACAGGTAATAGTATTTTAAAACAGAAAAAAAAGGTTAGCTTATTTCGGGGCTCGACCACACGACCATCTGATTTCAAGTCCGGTGCTGTATCCACTGAACTACAACACTACTTGAGAAAACAGTATGCTAACTACCATATATTATGAGGAAAATAACTTAACATATTTGAACACAACTAAAGATGGATCAATAAATATGCAGTCCATATTGTCGCACGTGTAAATTAACATTGCCTGGTGTCATACTGTATCTTATCAATATGAAACTAATACTTCGCCTCAAATCAACCATATCTCGACTTGTTATTTAGCGCTTTTGGAGTTTGTATGGGCGCGCTCTTGTTATTACGTAATGCCTATTTAGTGTTAAAAATGCTACAAAATACCAATAAATAGCAGTGGTCTAAAGGTTCAGAGTGCATCTTGTAAATCTTACAAGTGCAAGGCTGTGGTTCAAATCCCGCTCCGGGCAACTATTTGTTTATCACATATATTCTGGAGCCGTATATTTATCGATGTTACCTGTACGGAGGCTAAATAAAAATGTGAATTTTTACGTATCGATTTCTCCTTATATACCGACTTTTGACGTGTTCGTCGTTTTGAAACTACTTCACAAGTGACTCATTCTTATTCATGAGTTATTACCAGTTAAAATAGGGACTGTACAGATTTAAAGACGTATTTCGAGCCTATTGTATTTGGGTGGTGGGGGAGTGGGGGGGGGGGGGGGGGAGTGGGGGGGGGGGGAGAGAGAATTTCTATAGGTAACTGTAAATTACTGTTAGCCATAAAATTTCATGAGCAAGGTGTAATATTCAATTTTTCTTTAGATTATGAGGCCCACCCAATAAAGCATTTGTGACCAGTACACATAATAACACATTAAAGAATGTTATGTATGTATTGTGTTGTGCTCTAATTTTTGGTCTAAACCAATTAAGAAATACCAGATAAGTTTTGTATTCAGAAGCTACTTTATGAACATATATTTCTTCATTAAAGTAAATTACAAAGTGTTGTTAAACTGTTCTTACCCTCAATATAGCAATGCTATACAAATAAAAAACTAAGATTTATTTAACTGAGTTGATCAGCCATGAAGCGTGCTGGCTGTAAATATTCAAGCTTCCCATGCTGTTTCAATGACCAAGTAGCTTTGGGAAATGTGTCTTTAAACGGATATGATAGCCGAATTTGATAATTTGCTAATGCTTCAAGCTTTTCAGATCTAAATCTTAAAACTAGGTCAACATTCATCAGTATCTTTAATCTCATATGTTCAATATTCTTAATATTATTCATCTTCATTGTATTGCCCTAAAGCTTTCAATATCTACCGAACACATTTATCAATTTCAAATTGAATAAAGAGTTGTGAACATGGGGAGATATGGCATCTATAGAAAGATTAACCTAGTGCCATACTAGGAAATTTCTTTCTTTTGTTGGAGAATTGGAATAAGTAATTGAAGTCTCGATAGTTATCAGGCTGGCACTTAAAGTCGCCGGTTTTTGTTTTCCTAGATATACAAGATACAAAACAGACTTGCCGCAATTGATTTTACTAGGAGAATACTTGTATACATGAATACAGTCTTAACCCTTACCCGCTACATATATATAATGCACTGCTCTTTCTTTGAAATATGACCATTTCATTGATGTGACAAAGGGGTGTTTTGGGAAAATTAACTGATCAGCAGCCTGACATTGTAAACCCCGAGTAACTCGCAGGCTGATCTGGGTTTGCAGTGGACGCAAAGTCTATTTTAGTCGTGCTTAGCGGGTTAAGGGTTAAGATACGAAACATGGTGTCGGAGAAACAGTAGAAGAAGATATAAAGGTTGAACAGGAAATGTAGCATTCATGGACAGCAATAAACATATGATAATGTTATTGAGCTCGTTCCATTTCCACCTTCAATACAATACATCAAACCGTTTATCAACCATTCACATATAAATGATGACATGTGTAACTGTAAAAATATTTTGGGTTTATAAGCTCTCTCAGACTGCCTCGTCGGAATGCAACAATATAGACATTTGATTGTATTTGTTCAGCAGACATTCAAACAACATAAATCGAGAAAATTGAATCAGTCTTAATAAGACGCCAATGGTAATTCGTCTAAAGTTTTCATTTGAAGTCCTAACTGCAAGTCCTCTCCACAGAGTTTTATTATAATGTTGTAATGAATGAAGTACAAAATCATTTTATTTTCATTATCCTTGATAAATAACTACATTCAGATATGCATTAAGAGATCACTAAAGGGAATATCAACATGCAAGTTGTTCTCTTCAAACAGGCACTCTTTGCCCTATCTTCATTCCAATCAAACGGGACAGTGTAAAAAAAGATGTCCAAGTCAGGTTATATTCTCAAGCAAATAATTAAAAACGCAATTTATGTGTTGGATGAGCATAAATGATTTATAATGACATCACGAATTGTATTTTGAAAGTGGGCCCTTTTATTTGAATAAATTACCAGTGAATATGTTTTCTATATTGTGTTACAAGAATGAAGTTTGAGATTGGATAAAAGACTATGAAAGTGACCTTTGGAAACGGCCGAACAAGATAAACACGAAATATCGCAGTCTCGCAGTCTCGGTTTGATGGTGAAATATGCTTGCTACCGTTCACGCCACCTAGCCCGGGTTGAGCACACTTAATATTCTTAAAATCAATAGTACAGAATGTTAACCATCCCGAAGATGGCATGCATATGTCGGTGGACATGCCATATTAACTGCCATTATTCCATGTCCAGCGGCGTATGGTTCCAGTAACTAATACAATTATATACCCCGAAGAGCGAAATAAACAAAATGTAATTAATATGGCGTATGTATGTGGTATATGTGTTGAATGATTGTATACATATAGATACACACTCTGTTCTACAATACCAAAGTGTTGCGATGTTGTTTTTTTCTGAGAGTTAAATATAAACGGGTTTTATAAGTGTTTGAAGACAGGATAATAGCGAGGATTGTGCGCATATAAAATCGATTCAAGCTAACCAGTAGGCCTTATTGCCTACTGACCGTTCCAAGTCGGTAACCCTGTCTTCACCACCCTTTCTGTTGTTTTTTGTCTATTTCATTGTATTATCAAGTCCTTGTTTGCAGTACAGTACGGACCTACGATGCCAGTGCGTTCGGATCCTATATCTCATTTTTGTACCAATGTGTGCATATTTGTTTGCGGAAATAACAATAAAAAACGATTTCGTTCGGAAAATGTATGGTTCAGATTGGCAATGAAGAAACTGTTCATAATAGCCTTCAGAACATTTTTGCCGTGTGTAGACCAAGACAGACATCACACATTAAAGTGTGATACAACGACCAAATTCTGACAAATCTGTTACATGCACTGGCCTATAGAGTGTTTAATTAAATATTTAGGTATAACATAGCCAGTTCATATTGGGTGTGCCATCATTTAATGTGTTTAAGGTAAACGTTTCATATACAGTTTCTCTAAATGCATTTTGTTACAACGCATAACGGCAGAGGCAGAAGTCTAATACAACTTTAAGCAGCCTAGAACACAGACATACATAATAGCACGTTTACAGCAACATTTATTTACAGCATTTATATATATTTTTAAAAGTAGTTTGAGAGACATTCTTCAAGCAAATAACTAACAATAATTACAAAGCTGAATAAAAGGCAATACATGACAAACATAAATGGGTTGAAAATAGGGCTACCACCCTGGAACGGTCGGGGGCAAAAATGCCGTTGGTGATTTAAACCAGCTTATAAGGAGTATCAAACCTCAATCGTACCCTATTAAAAAACGGTACCGGGTAGTTTCAAAATGAACCGATTGGAAATTGAACAGGTTCTTCATTTGCACCAAACATAACACTAACACTATCTTTCAAAAGTAAGTATAAAAGTCGGACAGGAAATGCAACTTTCACAGAACACAGTAAACCCAAAAACACGTAAAACGACACACATAAATGGAAACGATAATGAGGAATACAGATGTATGACGTCACAAACAAAAAAACGTTTGACAATAGGGCTACAGCCTTAGAAGTGTCAGTGGCAAAAAAAGCCGCTTGGTAATAAACCAGGTTCGCGGGTGCACCAAACTTCGCACTTACCCTACTGTCATTAACTAAAACGAGAGTAAATAAATAAATGCTCGCCATGAACTATTATTGAACCTCGCACAAAATCATAGGAATTTCATTGGATTAGAGCGGTCACATGGTGACCCTCTATTATTCTGTATTGGGTCAGTAGATTTCATAGAGGGTCACTAAATAATATGGACTACAATTCCGATTCAAAGTTTAAATAATTTACAAATATTTCTTTAAGGCGTTACAAACATAATAAGTAAATTAATAATGTTTTTTAAACTATACCGGTTGTGACGTCAAGTTCATGAAATCAAATTGCGCGAATTTCTCAATGACGTTGACGTTCCTTTAAAATGGGTTAAATATCGGTGTTTGCCTTAAAACAGGTGCTCGATACAATAAATCAGTTATTGGGTTTGTTACTGACCCCCTACAGAAATATGTAGGGTCAGTCAAATATATAGGGGGACTCGGCTATGCCTCGCCCCCTATAAATGTTACTGGCTATACATATTTCTGTAGGGGGTCAGTAACAAACCCAATAACTAATAATCTCTAACCAACAAGGCAGCATTGATAGGCAATATAAGTAAAACACAAAGATGCTCGTTTATATATCAATACAAAAAAGCTGAAAAGAAGGTACTCAATGACTGGAATAAACCATTCAGTACACGACAAGACAAGATTGCAGACAAACATCAAACGTCACCGTCCCTTTGGATTTTAGATAGACGTCATCATAGCGTCCACAGCCTGTCCGGACATCGCACAATTAAGTCACGCAGTGCGTTGCAAACTGATATGGCCATATTATAACCTCTTTTGATCAAACTTTTAACAAGTTTTACAAAGATAGTATGAAAGTGATCATGACAAAAGTTGATCTTGCTTCTTTAACAATAAGACGTGGATTGTCTTCTAAATCAACTAAATATATCAACGATCTACGATGATTTTCATTTTAGTACTACCGTCACCTGCTGTGTACATCACAAACATCACACACAATTGATTTACTCTTAAATCAACAAAAAACAACACTACATTGGCAACAACATATTAAGCTAGCTGTATTTGATATGGGAAGGAAATATGTCTAGCCTTGTCGACGCCATCATGTCGAGAATGTATTAAATTGTCTGCATATTGAACATACAATATTTTCAAATGTAACTGTTAGGCACATCTTGATATATTTACTTATTTCTGTAAATAGTTACTCAGGATACTTTACGTTACATACAATAATGAGATGTAAGGATATTCCGATACGTTAATAAAACATGTTTGGGCGTGCAGATTACAAATTCATGTTTTCCAACTTCGGATTGCAATTGTTACAAATTCTGTTATCATGTTTTCCAACTTTGGATTGCAATTGTTTTTTGTTTATGTGTGTATTTGTGGTTGACTGTCGTCCTTGAATGCTACTTTTCCTGTTCGATTTTTATATCTGTATTTCAAAGTGGCTATATATATATATACTGGAACGTAAAAGAAATGCAACTCGCTAAATATGTCAATACATTGCATATAATTGCATGCATTACATATTTATATTTGAAGAAGTAGTGCCAACGTACTGCATCAATGATATATAAATATATATTTGAAGAAGTAGTGCCAACGTACTGCATCAATGATATATAAATATATATTTGAAAAAGGAGTGTCAAAGCAGTACATATAATTTATGATAAATAATGCTTCGCTTCATGTCATTGAAATATTTTATAAAAACAAAGGTTTAAGTTTGGATATTTCTCCGGAGTAAATGACCCACTGATATAACATTCAATGTATATGTTGGAGTTCATGCTTAATTTTACACTCTTCATTGGCATAAGAAATGGTTTATGCATTCACATTATTACTCAAAAATAAAACGTCCATTAGAAAACATGTGCGATTATTCAAATGGTCCATGGAACTCGCAGCAGCTGTACATTGTTTAGTGTACAGCTCAAACTGAATCAATCATGGTGGTTATTTCTTTATTTACACTGCCCCGTTTTATAGGGATAATAATACGCTAAGAGCATGGTTTGGTGCACCCTGGAAACTGGTTTAAACTCCCAGCTGTCTATTGCCACTGACAGTTCAAAGGCGATAGAAGAATGGTCAGCTCATTTACGTTTGTGTTGTCGGATACATGGCATGTATTTTCCATTGACATTGTTGTTTGTTTTGTATGCGTGCGTTTTTTTAACTGTGTTCTGTAAATCCTACATTAGTTCCTGTTCAGCTCTTAAAGCGACATATGGCAATCTTGAGTTTTATATCGAGCAATAAAATAAGCACCTTTTGTGTTTGTGATGTCGTTTGCATTTTTATTACTTTTGCCATCTCGTTTGTCTGTTTGCGTGCTTGTGTTTGTGTTTTGTGGTTGACTGTTGTCATTGAATGCTACTTTCCCTATACGATTTTTATATCTTTCTTATTGATAATGCAACAGACTTTAAAACTGCTTGCATATAATTAAATACAAAAATGATATTTCAATTTTCTTCCTTATTCTATCATTTTTTTAAATGTATTATTGTTGCAATATTATCAATAGTTAGCAACAGGTAAAGACATTTTCATTTGAACTATTTTTATAATTACATTAATGATTAAACACATGCAAGTTATGTGTTTAAAAAGTCAAGATTGTCGTGTGTCCCTTTAAACATGTCTTTGCTACATATTTTATATTCATTGACAATATCTATGTTTGTGAGTTATCTAAATTATCTGAGAGGTAACTAGCTCCTTAAAGGTGTGTCGCTTGACTTTGAGTGATAAGCCGGAACACTGATTAAGAGGTAGGTTAAGGAACCATAACCCCGCCGTTAATTGACTGCATGCCAAAATATCATGCAAACAAAGCCAGGGATATTTGTTGCTTTTGAAAAGTCATTTGCACTTTTTTCTGAGAATAAGAAGCTGATATGTGGATCAATGTTAGCAGAGATAAACTGAAAGTGCTGTGTCTATGCATGTCTACAACCTGTCTGATTTTATGAATCTTGGCATAAGGTTAAGGAATATCCTTATCTTTGAAGTATATTAGCATTAACATACTTTACTCTAATCCAGCATCACTAAATCATTTTCATTACGTTTGGAGTTTTGCGGAATATGTTACCGGTTTAAAAGTTCCATAATTACGAGTTCCGTTATTTGAGAGTTAGGCGTTTATGGACTGTCAAATTCTGTTATTAAAAATAGGCGCATAAATATGTTGTGAGTATTTAATAAAGTACATTTTACTGTTACGTGATCTTGGCGTGGACTGATTTTGAATGGAGGAATACAAGAAAAAGCACGTAATACAGTTCGTACAACACGATCCACTTACGAAGTATATAGACAAGCTGTTTATAATGTATGTAATAAACAACACGAAAACACACTAGAATTTAGACACTTTCTCTGAGAAAATATGTTTATGACGAATTGTCGTAGTTAGAACGTTCACAATAAACTAGTCATACAACAAAGTTTCCAGTGATGTGTATCTGCTTTGCCCTAGTTACAAAAGAACGTCACATGACTGTCAATGTTTGGAGAATTCAACAGATTGTTCTTCTCATACATAATGTAATTCAGAAAGATGATTTTGCACATTATTTCTAGACTCAACTGAACAAAAAGGAGATGACCAGGGCCAATACGCGCTCATATGGTCCAATACAAACCCAAGTGACGAAGAAATACGGAACCTGCCATACTCCTACCTCCGAATAGACTGTTATGGTTATTTAACGTGCTTGAAGGATACAATCAGATTTATAGGACCTTTGAAACAAATTCAAATAACGTAGACATTAATCTCTAAATGAATAACCTGTTTACAAAAAAGAAAATGTCGCAACATCATGGCGCTATATATACTTGCTAAAAGAGATCTTATATTAAACTAATCAGCTAGCAAATAAAAGCAAATACTTCATGTTAAAAGATCTAGAGGTCATTTGGAAGAGTGACTGGTCCCAATACACATACACATCAAATCAATCATACATTATATCGGACCGAATTAGTCAGTAACATTAATTAAATCTAAGGACCATGTTGTAAAATATAGTTTATTCTTTAAATATGGAGAAGTACCGCCCTTATATTGTACTGTTTATAGGCTCAACGCACTTGAATGGTAAAGCTCATGGTAATTTAAGTTGCCAGTGTAATACAGCCATGACGTATTTCTCGTAATACTTTAGTAATCACTGTGTACAGTAAAACATTTAATGCATGGCATATCATATGATACGATCAGACTCCTTAAATATGTATCAATATAAGAAATCTTACTTTATAAAAGGGAAGTTAAGTTTAAAGTGTCGCATTATTTGTAGGGCAAACACGTTTAACTGAGTAACGTAGCTGACGTCATGAAAACAACATAACGACGTCATGGTTTCTCTTATAAATTACCGCTGTATGCAAGTTAAATTGACAACAGTAAAGTGAAACTATCACCTCGTAGATGTGTTATGTGACAAATATAATGTTACATTCGTGACTGTGTAATATTGACTTTAATAAACTTGTTAGATAAAAAGATAGTGCCTCGTATGTATTTTTTTATCCAACTCGTTTATGAAAATCAATAATACACAATCTTTCATGTAAATTCATCTATTTACCAACGTGTTTAAGGCTTCCTTCTGATATGTTTCACTCTCCTGCCCCCCCCCCCCCCACCCCAACCCCAACACCCACCCTGCCCAATTAATATCTTAGTATGATACATTTACTTATTTAGTTTCCTTCTCAGTGTATTTGCCATTGTATTTGAATACATTCAGACATATACATTTTCAAATCAAAACTGGGAAGGGTTTAATCTAATGTTGTTAGAACTTGTTATCCAACCATTTGTTATTTGAATATTTCTATCATACATTTGTTGATATTACTCGGCTGGCCAATACAATATGTTTAAATCATAAGAAGGCATAAATTGCACGATGTATGCTACAAGTGATTTTTTCTAATATTTGCTCTCAAATAATAATTATTCCGAAACATTAGAACTTAATTCTTAAATATACATTCTATAACTAACCTGCAATTAGAAGTTGTGACTGCTTGGAATTAATTTACAAACGGCTTTATTACCCGTAAATAACGGAACTGAATTTAAAAAAAAATGTAAAGGAAATAAAATGATTCCTTAAAAGTGGTGCGTTTCATTACACCACTGAGGAAGAATACCATCAGAAGATCCAACTTAAAACTTGACACCACTGTTGACTAGACGATTGGTTAAAGCACTTTAACTTTTCTTAATAATTGCAGTTGTAACCTCATATTCGCTATCAAATAGTTTCATGGTTTTCCTGCCACATTATACAATAGCGCATTTATGTTTAAGGGTTTTAACACAGTAAACGAGGTAAGAAGCCAGTGAAGTTTGTGGACGGGTCAATTTGGCGGTAAGTGTTATTTTTCAAATATAATATAAGACGCTGCATCTTATAATTTGAAAAATGTAATGTTTCAATATATACTCCGTCTGTTAGAAATATAGCACCAGCATTGTATGCATGTAGTAAGCAAATACTGTGTTATTGCAATATGAAGGCAATTGACGTCTTGATATGCAATCACTGTCGCCGTAGTCCGAATTAATGGTGGTTTTCGGATAACATATACATTTGTGAACTGGTAGTATACGGCAGAAAGGCGGCTAGAGAGGGTTTTTTACGCACGCCGTAACATATTATTTGAAACTACAATGACCAACGCGTTCTTCTGAGCTTGTTTGAAGTTGGTGCCTATTGGAACATTTGCAAAAGGATCGACGAGCGTATCAAACGATTATATTTGCATTTTTTTTATTCTTTCTGTTGAAAAAAAAGCGTCTACTGTCGTATAAACGTCACCTATCAATCATGCTTAGCTAGTGCGCACGCATCTTATAGTCTCAATAGAAATGCGTTACTACTGCATACGAATTCAATGTGTCTCACGAGAATGTCGGAGCTACTACCACAAAACAATCGACCGTCATATATAATCTTACATGTGTTGAAAATGACGTAAAACACCATACAATCAACAATCTTCAAAATGCGTTACAACAACTACTACTGTAACAACTGTTGTATTATATGTTACATGTATATAGAGATGCACGATAACATGTCGTTATATCAGCTCATCCTGTAATTTGCTTCTCTACTAACAGTTTATCATAACTAAAATAACACTGTTTCACAATAACCAAAAAGCACTGTCAACAGTGTAAAAAGTAATGAAAATATAGTATTTTTTTAACCATTTACAGTTCATCTATAATATCTCACTATAAACTGTGCATTGTAACTCTTTTATAACAGTTGATACTCCAAGAAATGATAAAGTTGTACACGAGTAAGCACGCGTCTGATAAAGGTGCAAGGCAATTCAAATATAAACAGTGGACACAAAGACACATCACTCACTTACAGACAAGCCATATTTAACAATGAATCTTCAGAGTGGTGGTTATATAGTGAGAGGTTGTAACCAGGGTCCGTATTCATAAAGCTTCTTAGTAATATCTTAACCTAAGTCAAAATATATCATTTTTTAAACACCTTTTTACATGGCCTTAAGTAATAGACAGAGTCTGGTCTCAGTGAGTTGGCTTATTTAAACACCGAGATGGGCGTAGCCCATCGAGGTGTTTAAATAACCAACGAGCTGAGACAGACCTTATCTTTTTTGTAGCATGGTGTACTTGTAACACTGTGACGTCATATTGACCGTACTCTAAATTCAAATATCCGGTGGTTGTAGTACGGTCTAGCCACACCCCTTTAGTTACCCTAAATTAAACGATTTAATGCTCTGCATTCATCAAAAGAAAAGTCACCGACCATGCTACAAGAAATTAGTAAACCACACAGCTAAAATATTATCTTAAAATAGACGCTCTGTAGTGCAGCTGAGAGTTTAATAATGATAGGTAAAACTCTAAAAAGTTTGACTTAAGTAATATTGTCTACTTAAGTTGGTTTATGAATATGGGCCCAGGTATTAGTGTGAGTGGACAACCATTTTCCAAGAACGAATAACATTTTGTCTTGCAATAAATCTGAAATTAATAGTTAATATAATGCTTTTTGTGCACCCTAGAACCTGGTTTGAACCATTCCAAGGCGGTAGCCCTATTGTCAACCAGTTTGTGTTTGTGATGTCTTATTTGGCCTTTTATTCATCTTTAAAGTTGTTCTTTTTTTCTGTGTGTGTTTGTGGTTTACTGCCGTCATTGAATGCTGCTTTTCCTGTTCGATTTTTCTATCTATATTTAATTGTATCTAATGCGTTATGTCATTGATACGTATGCAAAATCTTCTATGCTATAAAGCTATAATTTCATTTTGCATCGGTATTATAGTGTTTTAAGGTGTGTTTATTGTACAATCCAAGTTAACCAGATTTGAACCTCGCCAATCACGTGGTATAACTAGTAACTGTTCGTGAGTAAACGTAATACAATTGAGTTTCCTGCTTTAATTTGCATTGCTAAAGTCACACATTTCCTAAGAAAAGTAGAATTATTCTAGAAGTATGTTAATTTCTTTGTTCGATAGTATTCAGATACGTTTTGCCGCAGACAGAAAAATACACCGATCGGACATAACATGGCATCACTTCCGTTATAAAAACGCATGCAAACTTGCAATTAGGATATTGTGAGCATCGAACTAAATTCATGAGAAGCAAGATATTCAACTGAACATTGTTTGGTATTTTCTGTAATTTGAAACAGAAGATAATATAGAGTTTAATTACCATAAAGCACTCGTTCATATATCGAAGCAATTTCTCCCCTTCGAGAAATATTTTCGGTATCTCAACAACACTGGTTATTAAACTATATATTACATATTTTGTGATGATTTAATCGAAAGAAAAACTATTTTTAAACCAGTTTGAACGAGAAACAACCAAATCAAGTGGAACCGGATCTCTTCGGTAATTTACGTATTTATTATTGGCGGAATCTAACGACGACGTCCGTAAAACAATCGGAACGTCATTTGATGTTCTCGTCACTGACTGAAAAGGCCGAGCAATGTTCCGTGCTGCGAAATATCTCCATTGCATACTGCGAAATATTGAGAGATATTTCGCAGTAGAGCAAACGAGTAGATATAGCTGTTCTATTCCCAGTATTTCCTATACAAATCACAGACAAATATGTAATAGAATTAATATAATACATGTTTAATTACTACAACTGTTGCTTCAACTTTGACCACAATTAATGTATTTTCAGATTGTCTTTGTATTTGGTAATTTATTGTGGCAGATAGTTATGCTCATATTTGTATATACTATGTATATTACCGGTAGAAATCATATACCTTAGAGGTGCCGTGGAGAGTTTCCCTAGCTAACTAATAAAAATCGAAACGATTCTAAAATCTGCCGAAGTCATCAAGCAAGCAAGAAACAGTTGCATACATCAATCGGCGTGCGTTTGTGGGACGTAATGATTGATGCAACATTGCCAAAATTACGAAGCAAAGCATTCATGAATAATAAACATGTAACACATATTTGCCAACAAAACAAGAGAAAGTATACATCAAAGAAATAAAGATCGTTATTGTAGAAATACATATTAAGCGATATTACACACGGGAACAGATCTTGTATAACCATTTATGTATTTTTCTTTTAACGTCTGCGTTTTCTAGACGTCTTCGTGATCCTTCAGTTTCTAATTTTTCTTTGTTTCAAATATATATGTTGACACAAACTATTTTGCTTTTGTAACAACACAAACCAGAGATTTTGTTCAGTATATAATTGTTTTAGATACAAGCGTTTACGAAGGCACTGTATCCACAGTTCAGACCAACTATAGAAGTCAATCTCGTCCTACATATGAAAACGTCATTCATCAATCTTTGTTTTCAGTTCGTTCCATTTCCACCGTCAAGACATCGTACCGTTTATGTGATCAGCCATTCACATATTCGTGATGACATTTGTGACTGTAAATCCCTTTGGGTTTCATTAACTCTCTGAGACTGCCTCGTCGGTATGCAACAATTTAGACATTTGATTGTATTTGTACTGCAGGCACTTAACACAATATAACTCGAAAAAAGCGAATCAGTCAGTCTTATCAGAATAAGACGTCGATGGTAATTCCGCCAACGTTGTAATGGTTGAAGTATAACCTCATTTTATTGTCAATCCCCTAGATACATAACTACATTCAGATATGTATTAATAGCCCACTAAAGGCAATATTAAACCGAATCTGCTACTTTTTTCTGCTACTTTTTTCTGCTACTTTTTTCACTTGTTAGTGTTTGTACTTCCAAGGGATCCCTTTTCAGTATTTAAATGGCGGTAGACGTGGTTTTCGATAGAGGTGGAGAAGGGTTGACTGCCTTGTGCTAATACATATGCGAAAATAATTCAATTTGTGTTTGAATAAACATAAATGATATATCATGATACAGACGTCACGAATTGGACGTTGGGAATTGAGTCCTCCTTTTATTTGTATAAATTGCTTTTGGACATGTTTTCTATACTGCGTAAATAAGAACGAAGTTTGAGATTGGATGAAGTCACAAGTACCACAATGTGACATAGGTATATGTGTTGAATGACTGTATACATAATGATGCACATTTTGTACTAAAATACCAAACTAGTTCGAAGTTTGATATTTCTAAGTGTTAAATATAAAAACGGTTATGTTCCTTCTGATGCGCATTTTTGTTTGCGGATCTTCTACATTTTTAAACAAATTAAAAACAGCTTCATTTGAAAAAGGGGAGTGTTTGGTAGTTTAAAGGACTAGAGGCGATCTAGAAGAGTGACTGGTATCAAAACAAATACACATGAAATCCATCTTGCCTTGTATGCGACCAAATTAGTTCATTAACAATAATTAAATCTGGCGGACCATGGTACTTACGTGGACACTGAATATGCAGTTGAGACATACGTGTCTTTTCGTATGATTATGACTGACATGATAATTCTTCCAGATCGCAATCAAGCCTCTTTACCGTAGTTTATAAATCAGCCAGTTTGGTCATCGTCGTGTGTAGGTAATGATATATTAGACTGCTGTATACGTGTTCTTAATATAATACGTGTCGATGTTATAAAGACAAATCAGTGTTATTTCAATGCTGCTTTAATTGACCAAACTTAAAGCTACTAACGATATACTTAAATTAGTACCAACTCATGGATATGAACGAGTCACGGTTGAAGTAGTTTCAATTCGACGAGCAACCAAAAAGTCAGTATTTAAACCAAAATCGATGCGTAAAATATCATATTTTATTTAGCCTTCGTAAAAGTAACACCGATCAATATACGGCTTCCAATTATACCTCTTGAACAACACAAAAATGCCTACAACAAGATTTGAACCAGTAACGTTTAGCTTTTATGTATGCTTGTTCATGTAAATACATGTATAACCACTCGGCTACGGATATGTGGTTATACTTTGTAGCATTTTAACACTAAATTTGTACAACGCAATAACTACACGGACAGACTTATCAACCGCAAATGGAAAATATCGAGATACCGTTGTTTTAAAACGGAATCCTAGTTTTAATTTATTAACCTATTGGATTATATCATTCTCAAGAAGCCTCGTTAGTTCGGTAGGTAGATAGGTAGAATGGCATTCTGTAACTGACTGTAATTGAAAAACATCATGAGTTCCAGTCCCGAGAGAGACACGCATTTTTATGCTAAAAATTAAAACTCTACCTGTACGATGTGCTCTACTCGATGACTAAACAGTAACTGGTGCTATACGGTGAATAGTGTCCTGTGTTAAATTGTATCGCTTAAATACATGTATTTCTAGACAGACACGTCTATAAAGAAGAAAGCTATTTAAATCCAGAGTATGTAGGCTTAAGTGCCATTACTCTTTATATAAATTAGACCAAATGTAAATGTTGATGTCACACCAAACATGAAGCGGATTAACAAACACATCGATTCTAACCATCACGAACCATCATATACCAGGCAACGTTGTTATTTCCTCTATCGAGAGTGATTGGTATAAGCTATGTAGATTGTTTTGCAATCAAAGTAAACTCAAATTTATATTTTAAATATAGAGCTTGACCAACTATTTCCATCATATTGTTCTTAAACTCAACGCAATCAAAGCACATACATGTTTATAAAAGCTCAAGGCAGTTTAAATCGGCTTAGCTAGGTTTATCATTAGCGTGCTTGAGGCTTCCTTCGGATATGTTTTCCCCCAAGTAATCTCCTAGTGTGATAGATACACAGGCATAAATTAAAAGACGAATGATACACGTATTTTGTCTAATGTTCGTTCTCAAATAATAAATCCACAATAGTGAAACTTACATGTAGTACTGTGCTATACTCTCTAGAACCCACATGCAATGAATGGCTGCGACTTCTTATAATTAAGATATAAAACGGCTTTCTCAGTTTTCTCTTACTCGGGTTTACAGAACATGCCGCTTGGGGTTTAAACCAGGTTTTAGGGTGCAACAAACATCACTTTTCATTTTTGTCATACCAACAAAATAGAACAGTGTAAATAAAGATATCCACCACGTTATATTCTCTAACAAACAAGGCAGCATTATAGGCAATATAAGTATTAAATATGAATGGTCATTTAGATAGGGTATAAAAAAGGCCTAGAAAGTCACAAAGCAAGTATTCAATGACCTGGTAGGAGCCAGAACAACAACAAAACAAACCGTTAAGGGTACGAATAGATATAAGACAAACATTTAACATTGTCGTCCTTGTAGGATTTAGGTAGTCTAAATTTCGATATCAAATAGTTTAATAGTATTCCTGACACATATACAATAAATACTGATAAAGGTGATCCTTTGAGAGCAACAAACACTATTCAGAGAATAAAGCAGCAGACTCGGATTTATTGAGTCTGTTCATGAGAAGTAATTAATAAAGCAACACTTCTCACGCCCCCTAGCACCGGCTTAAGCGGTATTCTACTTTAAAGCCACCTATATTGGGCTCGTTGGTCCCAAAGGACCAGTAAAAAGGGCAAGTGAAATTGGTGGAAGGATCAATTTAGTGGCAAGTGAAATTGGTGGAAGGATCAATTTAGTGATTCTTTTTGTATTACTTTATTTTGTTTTTGGTTAATATTATGTAAGTCGCTTACTCTTTTAATTTGAAGACGTAACATTTCAATACATTCTCAATCTGTTAGTGATATAGTTCCGAGCTGTATTCATGTAGTTTAGCAAATTAATAAATTGGGGACAGCCCTCGTATATACAATACTATGTTATTGCAAAGGCATCTAACGTCTGTATATGCAATCAGTGTCTTTGTAGTTACTGAGTCTTGTACTTATATAATATGTATTTATTAACTGGCGACTCGTGAGTGTATTTGCGCACGCCGTTACATAGTATTTAAAACTAAAAGCAAACTAACGACTTTGTCTGAGCTTGTTTGAATATTATATTTACATTTTTTTTTAATTATTTCTGTTGTACGAAATATCGTCTACTTGTAAAACATGATTAGCTAGTACACACGCATCCTATAGTATCACTAGAAAGACGGAGCTACTAGAAACGCATACAATATGTCTAGTTATAAAATGGCTATTCCCCTGTCTGAAACTACTCTGAAGGTATTTTCCTGGCTTGCACTTCTTTAGCAGTGTCCAATTTGTAAGGCACTTCATCGTTGGTATTATAACGACGAAAATTTAACGATACATATACAATTTGATTGTCATTTTTCGGCATTTATGAGTTTTAAATGACAAATTTACCATAAAGTAATGCGCTACCAGCGTTGAAAACCGGTATAAAGGCCTAAAATGCTAATCAGTTCTGAAGTATACGTGTACTGTACAATTTATGATAATTGTATTTTGTGGATGCGTCTTCTTAATACTTCTTTACATATGTGTTATATTATTCTGTCTTTATTATTAACTGTTTTTATTTTTTATTTGTGTTCTCCTTCTTATGTTATTTTAATGTTCAATTTTTATGTTTGACTTAAAGGAATTCTTTCAAAAAGTGTATACCGTATCTGTTTATGTCTTCAAAAAGGTACCATCATCCCACAGGATTCATAAACAAGCTGATTCGGTGATACATGTATATGACTGCAATCTGATTCTGTTGTTTTATTCTTACGGTTGGCGGAGTTGCTAGTTCTACCCAGGAAAAGTGCTAGTTCTACCCAGGAAAAGTGGGTGGTCTGCCTCCACCACAAAACGTCTGTCATAGCTTTACATGACGTAAAACACCATACAAACAAACAAACAAACTATTTTTGAAGGGAACATTTAAACAATGCATATTCAGAAATTAAAATCACTCGTTATCACTAATTAAGTTTATTCCAGTAGCACATGTTACAGTCGTTGTGTAAAGACTTGACTGCAAGTCTAACTGGACATAAAGTACCATTACAATAATGTGCTATTGTTGTCTCCAATGTGATTAAACACTGTTTTAGCGTATCTTACATTCTACTAACGGTATTGATACAAAGTCTAATATATTAAGAAGTCTAGACGTAAACGATAGCTAGGTTGCAAACTTGAACTTGAAATAATCAAATAGCAGTGTTTTTATTTAGCTGCACGTCATGACAATATCATGTAGTGGTTAGTACCGAGCGCGATTGCGTCGGTTTTTTTATTCAGCACTTGGGATTGACTATCACAGAACATAGCCTATTAGCTCTAGCTAAGCAGTATTAAAACTGAAAATAAATATTGTACGAGAATAGGACGATATTTATATCACAATATCCACATCAAATCAACATAATTATATATTAAGGTGTCACATATATACCGCATTGAAACGAACGGTTGAAAAACACGTGGCCGTTTAAAGCGAGTTCTAAGAAAACCAAAACCTTGCGTCTGCTCTATTGTCAAATTTATAAAACGTGACAGTCTAAATGGAGACATCCTCACCATAGTATAGTCAAGAATACTTGGCAGCATGTATATAAAAACACAACGAAAGCCAATAAAAAATGCAATGACCAGGCATAAGTCAGAGCAACCATTATGGGTACCATACATGATCAAGAAAGATAAAAATATCGGACAGGGAAAGCAGCATACAAGGACGACAGTCAACCACAAAACACAAAAACAAACATGCAAACAGACAAACGAGAAGGCAAAAGTAAATACAAAATGCAAACGACATCACAAACACAAATGGGTTGACAATAGGGCTACCGCCTTGGAACTGTCAGTGGCAACAAAGGCCATTAAAACAAGACTGTATAAATAAAGAAATCACCTCCATGATCTAATCTCTAACCAACAAGGCAGCATCAATAGGCAATGTAAGTAAAACACAAATATGCCCGTGTAAATATAATACAAAAAAACAATAGCCTAGAAAGCCACAATGAAGGTACTCAGTGACTTGGCAGAAGCCATAGCAACAAGAGAATAAACCATTAAGGGCAAGACAATAAAGATCATAGACAAACATCAAACACCACCGTCCCATTGGGCTTTAGGTAGGCGTCATCGTAGGGTCCATAGCCTGTCCGGTCATCGTACAATTAAAGAGGAAAGCATAGTGGCGAACTGTAAAAGGGTCCACCACCAAGCATGCAGTACGTTGCAAAATGATAGGGTCATAACCTCTTTTGATAAACATTTTAACACGTTTAACAAAGATAGTATGAAAGTGATCATGACCAAGTCATATTACTTGTATCAAGTGTATGGTCCAGACAAAGTATAAATACATAAAACTCTATGATGGATTCCTATACGTCGATTTAACAGATAAACACACTTTAACATTGGATTTAGCAACGCGATGCACTCTTTAATTGTGATACCGTATCGCAATAACAATAACAGTAGCCCCGATGTAGTTGCCTCTTAGTTATACACAGATTCCGAATATTTAAGTCCTCAGCCCGACTACAAGCTCTAGAAAAACGAATAAGTTGAGAAACATAGACCAAATAAGAAGACGCTCGGGAAGTGGGGATAGCTAACACTATTGAAATTAAACATAGATGCTACTTAGTGTTTATTCATTTTCAATAGATTGATGTAAATCAAGAAAAGAAGTGATCAGTATCCGAACTATTAGCTATACTGCGATGAAGTACTTTGGGATATATAGTACTGACCAAAGTACAACTAGTAGAAAAAAAAGGTAATATATTGTGCAACAACTCTCATCCGGGTTAATCGGTATTCTACTTTAAAGCCACACGTTTGGGGCTTGATGATTCAAAAGGATCAGTAAGTAATAGCTGTACTGATTATTTGTAGTCGGGGCGACTTTTTACCAACAATAGAGAACAGTAGCTGAATCGGTTTTATTGAGTCTGCTCATGAGAGTTAATATAATGTGCAACACTTCTCACGCCCACCAGCACCGGCTTAAGTCGTATATTTTTAAAGCCACAACTTCTAAGAATTATTGGTGATTTCCGAGCCAAATATTATAAAATACTCTACAATACTCACTTTATAAATCATGCGTCGATTGAATATGTCAACCATCCGTCCGCAGTATTGTATCAAACATGTATGTAATCAATAATATATGAATAAAAACAATGATTTGGCCTTCAATTGCATAATTATGCATTACACTGTTAATCATTGATATCTGCGAAACGATGTTCGCTAATTTTTCTAGATTTAGATATACGTAAATAAACTTTTCTTCCATCTAAAACTTATTCTCATAAGTATGTTTAGATCTGTGTTATTGATAGTTCGATACCAAGCCCCTGCAGTTTATTTCAAAATGTAGACTGTGCATTTACAACATACGAAATTCCGGTGGGCTAATAACGGACAGTGCTAATGAAAATGACAAAACAGACACCACGAATGAGAAATTATATTTCTCTGCGGGAATAACAATCTTGGGTTTATTTTAGCCTCGGATGCACACGGCACTTGCTGCGGTATTGTGCTGATTTCTGACCAAATGTAAGCAATATGCTTTAAAAAACATAACGTTTTAATTTGAAGGTTTTGTTACCTTTTGTTTTCTCATTACTGTCTCCACGTATGCTAAATAAAGTATTGTTGTCTCGAGTTTTAAGGATAGGACAATAAACCCTTATTGGCACAATCATGTTAGACAGAACATGATCTTGCGCTACCATACTTACAATTTACTACAATTTACTACATTTATAGGGGAGTGGATTTAATAAATTACCATTTATCATGTAGTATATTCTCTTGTACGAATAATAAAGCTAATAGAAACCTATTAAATAAAACAAAGTATGAAAGGAGAAATTTGGAATTCACCGAACACTATAAATCTAGAAAATATATTGCAGTCTCGGTTTGAGACTGTGCATGAAAGGTAGTGGTACACGCTAGCTACCGTTCACACCCTCTATCCCATTCTTGAGCAGAACTCAATTATATTTAAAATGTCAATAATACGAAATCTTGAGATATCCCGAAGATGGTATGCATATGACGGTGAACATGGAACCTTCAATGTGGTATTTTCATATCAGTCAATGACAATCGGCGTATAGTCCCAATTTCTAATAAAATCATTTGAAATTGTGGGAGAAATAAACAAAATGAAATTTAGTTGGGACCAGAGATTATGATGCCTGCGTATCAGGTGTATCAGTCAAAATACTATTATGACTATTATGATTAATTTCAATAAACCTGCGCTCTAATTTTCGGTCGAGTGTGTGTTCATTGTCTCTAAGTGACCAAGTTTCTCTAATAATAGATATATAAACTTAACATGTTTATGGGTCTATGTTTCTCAACTTGTTCGCTTTTTTTTACAGTTCGTTTTGAGAACTTTACCATTCGTAGTTTTTATATAACTAATAAACTACTCCAATAGGTCTACCGTCACCATACACCATTTGCAAGTTATTATCGTAAAGCTGAGCTACTTTTAAAATATAAAAGTAATATAACAACTCTTCTGCGACAATGCCTATAACTTTAACCTGATTGCTATGGTGATGTGATTTACAAACTTCGTAAGATCATTTGTCATAATCACTTCATACAATACGAAAGAGTTTATGAGTCTCATTTTGCAACGCACTGCATGTTTAGTGGTTGACCAATTTACAGTTCGCCACTAGGCTGTCCTCTTTGATTGTGCAATGACCGAACAGACTATGGACCCTATGATGAATTCTATCTAAATCTCCAATGTTTTTTTTCCATTGTTGCTCTGTCTTCTGACAATTCAATCGTTTTTTGCTTCATGGCTTTCTAGGCTTTTGTATAATATTGTATATACATTATCATTTAGGTGTTATACTTATATCGGCTATTAATGCTGACTTGTTTGTTAGAGAATATAATCTTTATATCTTTATTTACACTGTCCTGTTTTATTAGGATGACAAAAGGGTAAGCGTGAGGTTGGTTGCACATGGAACCTGGTTAAAACCCCCACCAATTTTTTTGCGACAGATTTTTACAAGACGCTAGACTTATTGTTAACTCTTTTATGTTTGAGATGTTATAGTTTTCCTTTAATTCATCTTTGTAGTTGTTGGTTGTTTCTGTGCGTGTGTGTGGTTGACTGAGGTCCTTGAAGGCTCTATTTCCAGTTCGAATTTTATATAGTTCAAATTTTATATCTAATTTTACTATCAACATGAGAGTGTTGAATTGTGTTTAGATACATACAAGTAGTATACGTAGATATAAAAGTCGAACGGGAAAAGTAACATTCAAGGACAACAGTAAATCAAAAACACACACAGAAACAAAGAATATCTTTAAAGGTGAATAAAATGCCAAGTAAGACAAACACTAAAGGGTTGATAATATGGCTACAACATTGGAATGGTCAGTGGCAAAAAAGGCCGCTGGGAGTTTAAACCAGGTTCTAGGGTGCACCAAACCTCACACTTACCCTACTTTCATCCCAATAAAACGGGACAGTGTAAATAAAGAATTCCCCGCCATAAACTATTCTATATCCAACAAGGCAGCATTCATAGGCAATATAAGTAAAACACAAAGATGCTCGTGTATATATAAATACAAAAAAAACAATAGCCCTGAAAGCCACAAAGCAGGTACTCAATGACATTGGCCGAAGCCATGTTTTTCGAGATGTTATGTACTTGAGTCAAATTTATGTCAAGGTTATTGAGACAGTTCTGAGGCATGCTATACTTTATTACTGTTATGTGTATAGTTATATGTAGCCGGTATGCAGATGAAATAGAAATCAATATAGTATTCAAGATTACTACAAGTACAATTTATATTCGTAATTATTACATTTATATAGGTGCAATATCGGTATTTCTCAGTGAAAATAATTATTTAATACTAATGACTAAGTCCGACACAAGATTAATTAACTCTGACGTCATGTCGTCAAAAACGTGTTGCTGACGTGGACGTCATCCGCCGATAACGTTTAATAAAAAAAACTATCTCAGTTAACATAATACACAAAGTGATTTAAAATGTAATTAATATATTATTTAACTGCTGGGTTTGATTATATGGACAGTCTTCCCTCGATGGTAGACGTATTTAGTTGTCTCACTCATCGCGTCCGCTCATTCGTGAAAATAACCACGATCCTACACTCTCGTGAAGGATTTCTCTAAAATCGAATCCAGCAGTTAAATAATCGTTCGTAATTTATAATCAGGAATTCAAGAATATCATAATGAATTTGTTTTAGTGTCTGCTGACAAATCAGCTAATAATGTAATTACTGTTTGACGCCTACAATACGTTTATGTTTTATCTTTGGAACTCAGAAGCACTAATTCGTATACTCCAGTTCAATCTACTGAGTATGATATTGTTTCCACACATATCATTCGGTGAAATAGTCGAAAAGCAGAACAAACTTCCAAATATGTAATGGATTCCTAAATTACATTAACATCCCTGTAAGGCCCGCTCTATTTCGAATTCTAGTGACTGCAACACCACAAACATCTCAAAACTTTTAAAGTCTTGTCTTACTGCCGTTAAATATAACGTTAAACAATATTGTGCTGAAACTTATGAAAACTCTGGGATTAATTTATTTTGGTCTATACACATTTCAGGAGACGTTCTTGATGAAATTTGCAATAATTTCAAGTTTCATCTATAAGCACTTATGACTTCTCTACATTATATAAAAGCTTGACAAATCACGTTATCAAAGACAAGCTTATGCTCTCAATCAAAAAACTTTCGCCAGAGAAAAAGCTACATGTTTTGTCTGTAATAATATTAAAGCGCATTTTAATAACGACAGTTTAGACAATTACACTATGTCGACTTGCCAAGAAGTTTGTGAAGCACTAATCTTCATATTGGATAATATTTCCGTCTGGTATGGAACTGCCGTTTATCGACAAATTGTTGGTATTCCTATGGGTACGAACTGTGCCTCCCTTGTCCCAGATTTGGTTTTGTTTTGCTATAAAAGAGATTTCATGATGAATCTTTCACTAGATACCCAGGCAGATGTTATTGAAGCCTTTAATGACAACACTCGGTGTCTGGATGACGTATTGAACATCGACAACCCTTCCTTTTCTATTATGGTAAATAATATAAGCCTAAAAAATTTCAACTTAACAAAACTAATATTTCTGATACTAACGCTTTTCTTCTCGATTTACCTCTCTCCATTGAACATGGTGAAATACTTAGCAAAATATATGACAACAGAGATGATTTTAACTTTGATATTGTTAATTATCCCCATTTAGATAGGGATGTTCCCCGAGCAACATGAGCAGTCTCAATCAAACCGCGACTGCAATATTTCGTATGTGTCGTGCTCGGCCATTTCCAAAGGTCCATTATCATACTCTTTCTTATGGGGTCTATGCGTCTCAACTTATTCGTTTTTTCTAATGTTTGTACTCGAATTAAGGACTTTAATATTTGTAATCTAATGTGTATAACTAAAAAGCTTCTCCATCAGGGCTACCGATACCATAAACTTCGTAAAAACATTGCAACATTGTATTATCGTAACCCTGATCTGATTATCAAATATAAAGTAATTTAAGAAATCTTCTGCGACAAGGACTATCACAACCTGATTTCCATGGTGACTTCTATAGTGACGTGATTTACAAACTTCGTAAGATCCTTGGTCATGATCACTTTCATACTATCTGAGTTAAACTTGTTAAAAGGTTTATCAAACGAGTTTATGACCCTATTATTTTCCAATGCACTGCACTCTGCACGCTTGATGGTGGACCCATATGCCTTCCTCTTTAATTGTGCGATGGTCGGACACACTGTGGACCCTATGATGACGTCTATCTAAAGCCCAAAGGACGGTGACGTTTGATGTTTGTCTGCAATCTTGACTTGTCGTGCCCCAACGGTTTGTTCTCTTGCTTCTCTGGCTTCTGCTAAGTCACTAAGTACCTTCTTTTTGGCTTTCTGGGCTACTGTTATTTTGTATTTATATAGAGGCGAGCATCTTTGTGTTTTACTTATATTGCCATTTAATGCTGCCTTGTCAACCCTTTTGTGTTTGTGATATCTTAGGTGGCCTTTTATTCATCTTGAAAGTTGTTCTGTGTTACTGTGTGTGCTTGTAGTTGACTGTCTAATCATACCACTGTTTATTCTATTGATCCTATTTCGATTGAAAAACCATCCTATACTACTATATTTTACTGATAAAACGAAATAGTACACACATAGACAAAACCAACGGAAAAAATAACAAAAACAGATCGGTGTCGCGATTGAGAAGCGAACCACAGCTATCTCGATAACTCTCGCCAGGTAAAAAACGGAAAGAAACGTAAACTAATCGGAAACACATTCGGCTCTTTCCGGAAGAACTTCTTTTGTGTTTTTTTCGTATTTCCAATGGACAGATTTATGTTTTTCACCCTTTATTCCACCCGTGAGATAACGCTGTTTTGCCCGGTAGATTGATATGAGTAGCTTAATGCACGTCTGTATCGTATCAAAATTTAAAATAAAACGTATGTATATCTGCTACATCATGCTAAAATTGAACACTCGGAAACATTAGCCAAATGGCTGAATTGCACATAAGGACATATACAGCAAACTGACTTGTCGAACGAAGTAACAGCCCAAATTAGATATAGGCAACAGCCAGAGTTATTTAAATATAACTCTTTCGGATAATACTATATAGATTCAACATCCTGATTAAATAAATATAAAACTATAACAACCTGAGTAAAACATGAGTAAAACATGAATTAATACAAGTGAAATACGCAAAGGAACCGTGCGCATAATGTACACAAGTTGCCCTTTAGTGTTTGTCTTACTTGGCATTTTATTCACCTTTAAAGATGTTCTTTGTTTCTGTGTGGGTTTTTGATTGACTGTTGTCCTTGAATGTTACTTTTCCCGTTCGACTTTTATATCTACGTATACTACTTGTATGTATCTAAACACAATTCAACACTCTCATGTTGATAGTAAAATTAGATACAAAATTCGAACTATATAAAATTCGAACTGGAAATAGAGCCTTCAAGGACCTCAGTCAACCACACACACGCACAGAAACAACCAACAAATAAAAATACAAAGATGAATTAAAGGAAAACTATAACATCTCAAACATAAAAGAGTTAACAATAAGGCTAGCGTCATGTAAAAATCTGTCGCAAAAATGTACACAAGTTGCTCTGAACAATGGCAATACTGGTGAGCTGCTTCGCTCAACATGTCAAACAATCCGCTGTTCGGTTTCAGATACTATACTATTTATATACCTGCCGCGCATCAACATTCAAATATCGAAGGATTTCGGAAATTAAACTTGTTATGCAAAATGTTATTCTAATTACAATAATTCCACAAGAAACGTGAAAATAAATAAAGGTCATATTAATCATGTTAATATATATGTATACCTATAAATATGGTTTCGTAATTTTAGAACAATATTTACACATGCCTAAATCCGACTATTGTATTGAAAGTAATTGATATGGCGAACTTTCATACAGTCGGATACATGATTTCACACAGGGATTTAGGAGGGCAATGGTTGAAAATCGAAAAAAATCGCCACACACCCATACAAAGAATAAATAACATAAATGACAAAGATTTGGCGAAAACAAAGTTTATATAAACGCTTTTATAAAACGCTTGTTTAGGGATGACTTCTTTCTGTGCATTGCTATGTTTGCAACTACTGTTATCCGTCGTACAAACAAGACACTCAGATAAATCAGCTGGCGGCAAAACTGCTATTGTTTTATATTGACATTAATTAGTGTCTTACAAGTTTTCGGATTGATTAAAATATGTATCCAGCTTTCCAGACGGTGGACTAATACCCATTACCCATACATTAAGCATTCTGATTATACTGCCTGTGTATGTTTAATGTCTAAAATATTCCTAGTGTCTGTTGGACAAGCTTAACAAGAATCAAATTAGATGAACATTGTTGAACAACAAAATACGATAGAGCAGTTCTTGAATGTGTTTTATTTTCGTGGGTGTATGACAGAAATAAGTCTGACAAAAAACTTAGTTTATATTGTGGAACTGGCAACTGTAATTGGAGTCTCAGACGTTAATTTTCTGTCATAAATCTCGCAGGGATCAAGTTGTTCAGCTATATCAGATACACAAAAACAAAGCTGAATTGAACTCAGTACAGTAAGGAATCCGTACATTATTATTGAGTCTAGAACAAGATCGTTAGATAGTATATTTGCATAAACTGTAGATATAATATTCCCTTAAGGACTCACGAGCAACACAAATATAACATATTTATTATCCCAAACATATATTTAATCAAATGTATAGCGTCCCGTTGAAATTACTCGTTTAGGTTCTTGTTTTGTTTAAAGTAGTCAAATTGCATTATCTAACGACGTTCAGGCAGTTGAGTTGGATTGTTAATCAATATAGGTATAACGGTCGAACTTTCATCAGTCAACAGTCAACGGAACGACAGGCATTAAAACAAACACCATTTACAATGTAAATAAGGAGCAAAGCAAGTGACATCACAATCGCACATGAGTTCAAACTGTTTTCTTCTGAAACAGTATCTTGATATAAATATGTCTAATGGAAATAAATTCTACAAAAAAAAAGCTTAATACATTGTTACCTTCTGTCATAGATAGCTCAGAAAATGTATACAACATGTATACATTACGGATTACGGGAAAAGGATACATCCTTAGTTTAGTTTTGAGGATGAGATATATTCCAATTGTAGGATAGGCTGATAATGAATATGTGTGTAGCTGCATCACCCGTTAATTTCGATCGGATATTACACAATATTAGGCTTTTATTCCAACAGCTATATATTGAAATTAGATATAAAAAACACTTGCATTTCATATTAAACATCAGTTTTGAAGAATGTTTTGCTGATCCATGGCAAATGCAGTTATTTATTTTTTTATTGAAAGTAAACCTATAATGATGTTGACATGCAAAGGACAAACACGATTTAATGACTATATTAATGATAAAAGCATTTAATCAGTCGCAGATTGTTTACAAATCATTGACTTCAATCTCCCGTAATCTAAAACTTAGTTTCCGTGAAGAACAATCGTAATTGCATTAGCAACGGTATTGCCAATTTGTATAACCCGGATTACCAGTAAATACTGACTTTTAGAAACCGGTCTGTTTGTTGTTTGCATGCTGATGGATATATTGTTTTGACTGTATGCAGTACTGAGATGTGTATTTAACTCTCGACCTGGTTTATAATGAATGCATGTCTGACTGTATGCAGTACAGAAATGTGTCTTTAACTCACGACCTGGTTTATAACGAATACATTGTTTGACTGTATGCAGTACTGACATCTGTATTTAACTCTCGACCTGGTTTATAATGAATGCATTGTCTGACTGTATGCAGTACTGAAATGTGTCTTTAACTCACGACCTGGTTTATAACGAATGCATTGTTTGACTGTATGTAGTACTGAAATGTGAGTTTAACTCACGACCTGGTTTATAATGAATGCATTGTTTGACTGTAGGTAGTACTGAAATGTGTGTTTAACTCACGACCTGGTTTATAACGAATACATTGTTTTACTATATGCAGGGTACTGAAATGTGTGTTTAACTCACGACTGGGTTTATAACGAATACATTCGTTGATACCTGGTAGTTAAACATGTCATATTAAGCACATGTCAAAAAGGTTAAAATTGCGGAAGAACCAATTTTAGATTTTTTATAGAATTTCAAATGCTATGTTAGTTTATATTTACGTACCAAAGGGTACACAGGTAAAGGGATTGTTTGTAAAAATGCTACACGTTCGTACATGATATCGAACACGTGCGTACGTGATAAAAATAGTTGTTTGCTTGCAGTTACACATTTCCGTAAATAAATCGACACATATTTCTTTTTATTTAAAAACTCACAGCGTCCAGTTAGTTTTTCTGCATAACTTGTATTTTTGGCAAACACTAATTAAAATAACAGGAATAGTTCAAGTATTTCATATTACAAGTGGCAACTGTTGATTATGGTGTTAGTTTTTTCTGCATAACTTGCATTTTTTGCAAACACTGAATACAATAATTAGAATAGTTCAAGCATTCCATATTACAAGTAATAACTGTTGATTGTACCATAGCGCTAATGGTTTTCTTTTGTTTTTGCTTATGATATAATTTTCATAAACTCGACGGTCTGAGCCTAAACCGAGCTATGATGCCGGTATATTTCAGCCGTGCTATAAATGACAGATTCGGTAGTTATACCATGGTCTACTCAATTTTACACGCGCGTAGTTGTAATGTTTAAACATAACCTGTCATTCAAATATGTAAAACACAACACACGACTACCCATTATCAAAATAGTTCTCCTTGACATTGGATTTGCCCAACAATAAACACAGGCGATTAGCTGCAATAATCAAAACATGGGTCATGCTCATGCCGCGTGATAATGCTATTTCTTGATTGGATCGAGCTGTTATGTTTACTGAAAACTGGAACGCCCTAAAACTTCTTGCACATGCGCAGTTGGATAAATGGCTATGGTACAAAACACGTATAGCATACTTTCTCGTATGCGATTTATACTGCACCTCGAGAAGCAGTATAAATCGCATATATAAATTAGGCTATAAATATTACTTATGTTGTTAGTTTTTTTCTGCATAACTTGCATTTGTGGCATACACTAATTAGAATAATTAGAATAGTTCAAGCATTGCATATTACAAGGAATAACTGTTGATTATGTTGCACCAATAATGTATTTAAACCTATAGTCAACAACCAAGAATAAGTGAAAACTCAAAATGTTATTGGAGTATATGAACGTATGTATAAATTAAAATTGATAAATGTCTAATAAATCGAGGTGTTAATTTGAATGCTTGATAACAACTTCAATTTTGCCTGGTGTCCATTTGATTTTTTAAAATTCACGGAGTCCCGTTAGTTTTTCTATACAACTTTTATTACAATTACTACAATAGTTCAAAGCAAATTGTTTTACATATTACTTACTTTTGATTATATTGCACCAATCATATTATTATTATTATTATTTTATTTTTTTGGTTAGGGGGTGTTGGGGGCGTTGATGGTTTGGATGTTTTGCGCTGTGTATGCAATAATTAACTGCATTTAAAAGTAATGTTTGCATACTTCCAACATACTTCCCACATACGACCAACAATATTATTATCAAGAGTTCTGAACAATACTGCAAAAGGATGAACTACTTTTAGTTATCAATACCGACGATAAACAGAGATAATATATCCCTTTGTAAATATTCTTCTAAAACGGATATGATAGCCGAATTTGAATTTATTAATGCCTCAAGCTGTTCAGACCTAAATCTTAAAACTAGGTCAACAGTCATCAGTATCTTTAATCTCATATGTTCAATATTCGTAATATTATTCATCTTCATTTGATTGCCATAAAGCTTTCAATATCTACCGAACACATTTATCAATATTGAATACAATTGAATAAAGAATCGTGAACAAGGGGAGATATGACATCTACAGAAGGATTAACTCAATGCCATACTAGGAAACTGCTTTCTTTTGTTGGAGAATTGGAATAAGTAATTGAAGTTTCAACAGATATCAGTTTGTCAGTCTAAGTCGTCGTGTTTACTTTGTCCAGATCTATAAGATACCGCAATTGATTTTACTAGGAGAATACTTGTATACATGAATACAGGCTTAACTCTTAACCCGCTACTTATATAATGTACTGCTATTTCTTTGCATTAAGACTATTTCATTTATGTGACAAAGGAGTGTTTTGGGGGAAATAACTGATCAGCAGCCGGACATTGTAAAGCCTGATCAGCCTTCGAGTAACGCGCAGGCTGATCTGGGTTTACAATTAACACAAAGTCTATTATAGTCGTGCTTAGTGGGTTAAGGGTTAATATACGAAACATGGTGTCGGAGAAAGAGTAAAAGTTGATATAAAAGTCGAACAGGTAGTGTAATATCAAGGACATCCATAAACATATGATCATGCTATTGATTATTCAACTTTCTTTTACAATTTGGAGCTCGTTCCTTTTCCACCATCAATACAATACATCTAACCGTTTATCAACCATTCACATGTTATTGATGACATTTGTAACTATAAATACCTTTGGGGCTTATTAACTCTCTCAGACTGCCTCGTCGGTATGCAACAATATAGCCATTTGATTCTATTTGTTCAGCAGACATTCACACAACATAAATCGAGAAAATCGAATCAGTCTTAATAAGACGCCAATGGTAATTCCGCTACAGTTGTCATTTAAGTCCTAAGTCCTCTCCTCAGAGTTTTATCATAATGTTGTAATGATTGAAGTGCAAAATCATTTTATTTTCATTATCCGTGATAAATAACTACATTCAAATATGCATTAAGACACCACTACAGAGAATATCAACATTCAAGTTGTTCTCTTAAAACAGGCGCTCTTTTAATTCACACAGTCCAATAGAGAACTTCAAAAGCAGTAGAGGTGGTTGCTAATAGAGGTGGAGAAGGTTTGAAGCTGGATATAACAGTCGAACAGAAATGGCAGCATTCAAGGACCACAGTCAACCACAAAAACGCATGGAAACAAACAACAATTACAAGATGAATAAAAAGCAAGACACGACATCACAAACATAAAAGGGTTGACAACAGGGCTAAGTTATTGGAACGGTCAGTGGCTAAAAGGACGGCTCGGGGTTTAAACCAGGTTATTGTCATCCCAATAAAACGGGACAGCGCAAATAAATATATACCCACTCGTGAAGCTCTTATGCATAATATAGTCATTTAAATCCTCGTAATTATTTTATGAATTAAATAACATGATGATTAGTTATGGTGACGTGATTTACAAACTTCGTCGTATGATCCTTGGTCATGATCACTTTCACACTATCTTTGTTGACCCTTCATTTTGCATTGCACTGCATGCTTGGTAGTGGAACCACTCACAGTTCGCCACTATGCTTTTCTCTATAATTGTGCGATGACCGGACAGGCTGTGGACCCTATGATGACGTCTACCTAATGCCCAAAAGCTCAATAGAGTCTATATCATATACGACGCTTGCTTTTTTAAAGACAAAGGAAAGCGTTAAAAAAGCAAGCGTCGCAGATGATCTAGACTATTCAAAACAATTGCAGCAGACTGTAGAGTAAATATTCTAAACTGACGATTTCTCGTCACTTACAGCAATTTAAAATAGTAAGCGTGGTATTTATGCATATTACTTGTTCCGCTATTGAAAAAATCTCGGTTTGAATTGATTGATCCTGATACATGTACATTCGGAGAATCGCCACCAAATAACAGTTAACATGTGTTTTAGTTTGTTTCGGAGTCATATATACCTGCTTGAAAATCGAAGCATTTTGACTTGTCACAGAAATTGTTTCGGTTTTCGGTTTCGAGAACGACATACATCTGCGGTTCCAACCAGTACAGAATTGTGCATAATTCTCGGAATTTGACCACTGAAATAATTGATGAAAACAGTTAGGTAAAACTGTTCACCAGAGAGATATTCACACCCTATCTCTAACTACAGTACTCTCGGAAATTTTTTCAGGAAAAAGTAAAATATGTTTGTTTTCAACAAATAACAGGTTGTTTTTTGGGAGGAGGGGGTGGGGGTCTTTTTTTCTACTTTTTTTTTACTTTTTGTTTTAGTTCCCAACACCGATACAGCAACCTGCAATCCCAATTATTTCAATTGTTCAATTGCGGCTATTCAAAATGGAGATGTTATATACTGAAACGAAAAAGAAACGCAAATCGGGGATTTCCGCTATATATTGTATGTACTGCACACCACATAATATTCCAAAGAAATCCCAAGATTTTGGTAAAAAAAAAGTTGCAGTTAGTTAGAGAAATGACACAACTGTGATGTTTTAGGCGTTTTAATCACAGTACATTTTGTAACAAGAAATTCATAAATGTTGAAGTTCCTCTTTGAAAATTTGAGCCATTTCAGTACTGTATTTAACGTAAAGAGTTTGCAAAATGTTGCATCCTAAGTTTGCTCAAATGTTTGAGACAAACGAGTACTCTGTCAATAATGAAACTTTGAAGGCATACTATTTGTGTTCTATGTTGGTTTAGTCTTTTTTCCGAATGGAAATGTCTGATGTAGACATGTACCATTCGATTAACAGCAGCATATTGTACATACAGTCTATAGCGGAAATTCCTAAGTTGCGTTTCTTTTTCGTTTCAGTATTAAATTCGACGGTTTGGTGCAGACATACTACACTCATGGCGTTCTCGTCAATAGATATACTAGGTCAATTGTTTAGTGCGTTATAGGCTAAACATTATGGCTGATGAGGCTTTGACATTTAATATGAATGAGGTCCGTGGCATTATTAAACGTGGGTAATTATAATTTTATATTTAATTCAGAAAATGATTTATCTTCATTTGTACTTAATTGACAATATAACTGTGTTATTAACAGTAAAAACTGTCAGCCGCTTAATTCTAATTAGTTAAATGCTCTATAAACATGATAAACTGATGTGAAACTGAGAATATCTCAGTTGCGAAAACAATGTAGTTAATCAATCATCTTGTTGAACTAAGCAAATTGGAGTTTGCCTGGGAGGTAAACGATCTGAGCAGTTCAATCGATTTGTCAACGCCAGTCGTTTGCCGCGGAATGACAAATATTAATGAAACAAGAATATCGCTGGAAGTAAGAATAAGTTTAGTGAGCATGTTTAATTCAGTATAGATGTAAATATTGGATGGTATTGCAATATGTTTCAAATTTTGACTACTTGAACTGAATGTTGCATTTTCTGTTTCACCGTTATATCTATATTATATAAAAGTATTATTTACAATACAGTTTTAGGCATCTAAAAGCAGTGAAGCATATTCGATATACACAAATAATATTGACAATGCATGCCCATCAAGATTAATAATCAAGATTAAATAAATAATGTATGTGACTATGTTAGATTCGAAAACAGAATTGACCTGGTCCGATGTTTTTGTGACATTATTATTGCTAGTCTGGTTTTAAATGTACATGTGCTATCAAAATAGCTTATTACGGGGTCCGCGTATTAACTTTCATAACAACCCCTTCTCCAAGAAGCGACAACGGGGTTGGCTGTGGTATGTAATAAGACCTTCATTTCGGCTTGAAAAGACTGCATATTGTTAAATTAAACAATTTAATAATTTTAAACAGGTTTTCGTATTTTTGGTTAGTAAAACGGGTTTTCAAATGCGTTTTATAGTCGAAATATTCGTTAAAACATCCAGCTAATATAAGCTTTTCCATCGCCTAATGGAATTAAAGCGGACCACGTACTGCGATAATGCTGCAGTCACAATTAACATGTGGTTAAGTTACAATAGTATGTGTTTAGCCAATTCTAAAGACGTTCTCATAGATTAAGAATAGTATAACAATACTATGATTTGTATCTTTCTTTATATTTATATCAATACCTGAATAATTTTACAAATATAAAAGCAGTTTTCCTTCGTAATATATACGATACAATTCAGATATTTTAATGCAAGAACGCTTCTAAAAAATTTCGAAATACAATAACACACATTTAAAAGGACTGGAGGTCTTCATTCATTCAAAAATGGTAATGTGGATGATGTGATAAAATGGCGGATAAACTTGTATTTAGAAATGATGTCTCGTCAGCTCTCGCTAGATAAATGGACTAGTCCATGGACCACTTTAGTATTTACTTTACATTAAAACCAACTACACAATATTCTGTATAAAATCGTGAAAACCTTTCCGGATATAAAGGGAACTCTTTCTGCCATATAAGCATTCTTCCTGAATTTATATTCAAATCAGTAGTGGTGAATTACTTTAAAATTCTATAGAGTTGACATTGAACATTTTACTTGACCATACCCCATCAATGTTAGATCTTTTTATTTTTTAAAGACGTCGGACCAATAGTCCTTAAATCCGGTTCGTGGTGCACCAAACCTAACTCTAACTCTATTTTCTGTTCTAGATAACGGGACGGTGTTAATAAATTAATAATTAGATCCCCGACAGGCTGTATTCTCTTTCAAATTAGGAATAATTATAAAATAATGATGGATATGTGAGTAATTGACGCCGTTAGTCTGAGAACGGCATTATATCCATTATTTAGGTGATTTGGGGAGAAAATTATCTCAGTAATAGCTCATTTCCATAAATAATAGCTCATCTCCATCTCTTCACATTCGTCGGAATGTTGCTTTCTAGGAAACTATTATAAAAGTCTAACAGGAAATGCAGATTTCACAGAACACAGTAAATCCAAAAACACGCAGAAAGACAAACATGAATGACAATGTTAATAAAGAATAAAGAATAAAGGCATATGACGTCACTAAAACGAACAGGGTTGACATTAGGGCTACCGCCTTGGAACGGGCCGTGGCAAAAAGAGTCGCTGTGGGTTTAAACCAGGTTCTATTGTGCATCAAACTTAACTCTTACACTATTGTCATCCCAGTAGATGGGATAGTGTAAATAAAGATATCTCCGCCAGGTAATAATCTCTAACAAACAAGGCAGCATTAATAGACAATATATGTAAAACAATGAGATATAGGGTCCTATAGAAACAATAGCGTCCAAACGCAATGGCATCCTAGGTTTAAGCATTAAGTTGTAATGCTTCCAAATACTTTGTCAACTGTTCTCTCTGCCTTTAAATATCAGTCATTTTACAAATTGTAAGCCATTTTCTGACTAACTAAAACTGACCAAGGATTTGTTTTCAAGTATAAGTTGTGATATCCATTTAGAGACATATGATTACATGTGCTAGTTGCAGCATTAAAACTTATTTCATTCTCTAGTACTAAAATACAGCACAGCTCATGCGAAACCCACACTTTACTCGATTTGCCAAGTTTTGGGGGTGGCGTGTGTTTGGACACCGAGTATCCTTTTGGCGAAAGTATGCCATTTTCGCATAGTCAAACACTCCGTGCCACTCCATCTAGACTCCAAGTAACCGACAGTGCGTGCTTGTGATGGATTCTTGGGAATATAAAAAAATATTCCGACGATTTTTCAGTTAGTCAGCACACTTGAAAATGCATGAACTCATCAGAAAAGTGAAGAAAAGAAATGAGAAACGAGGTGTATATTTTCTGTACAAAAAGTGTATGAGTGATCTATAACGAGAAAATTTCGTAACAGATGCGTATTTCGAACACTTAATACAGTAAATCACAAGTTTGTGTTCATTTTTGTTGTCAATTTTCAACAATATAAAAATCCATAATCCAAGCTTTTGCCATATGTATTTTACAAGGCGGCACCGACAACAGGTTTATGACCTGTGATTTATTCTTTTTGTCTCACCATAGATACCATTGATGCAAATAACAATCACCCTGTGTGGTTGCCTGGCAAATCGCGCTAGAGACAGAGGGTTAGAACACCTCTTCCTGTCCATTTCGGCATTTGTTATGCGACTCATTCAATGTGGTAACGTGGCCCCTTCGTAAATAAGGTATCTACCACAAAAGTTGCAGCATCTTTGCAGTTCCGCAGGTTGAAAGTTTCTAGACCCTTTCTCCATATTTTTTCTTGATGTATATAGAGGATGAGAATGTTCATTCCTGTTAGGCGCCTTATAACCTTTCCTGTTAGGCGCCTTATAACCTTTCCTGTTAGGCGCCTTATAACCTTTCCTGTGTTGGTGCGTCTTAAAACTATGTTCAAATTCAACAGATAACGATCATTTAAGTATATTATTAGATATAATATGCAGCATTACTACTCGAATAGAAATATTCGATCGCCATAATGCCGAGAATAGGAACCGCTGTATAAATGGCATAGTGGTCCATGAAAATATCCAGGAAATGTTGTATTAATGAGTTTCCAACATTCAAAAATAGAAACTGGAACATTTCTCTCTTCCTGAATAATTATGGACAAAAATTACTCAAACCTCGAAATAGATGTACCCATTACCTGTGAAATTTCGACTCAAACGAGATTCTACACAAAGTATCATGGCGCAAGTATGCCAGTCATTTTTCACGTATCTTGATTTCCACTCCAAGTATCATCAAACATACAACGCATACATACGCGATTTCTAAATTCCTCACTCGAAAGAAAGAATAAAGCCTGGGTTTTGCGGTTTTGCGTGAGATGTATCAACCGAGTAAACTCGATCATGAATAATTGTACTGAATAAATCGGAAAAGGTTCAATGACCAATTTTCGATCATAATGTTTAATCGGAATAACAGCTGCTCTTTGGTGATTGTTGAAATGGTTCTGCCTTTAATACAGACAAAGCTTCAATACAAGGTGCAAAAAAAGCTCAGGATTGTTATTCGGGTCATTTGGTCAAAGGTGACGATCACTTTTACTATAGATAGGAATTTGGTTTCCATTCATTAACATTAGTTTCCCTCGATAGATTTAACAAAAACTTAACCTCATGGGAATTAAGCAAACGATTATTATTTATATACAACGGTGAAGGTTACAGTTACTATAAATAACAGCCGCCGTTTTTTTTTTGCCGCGCCGGTTTTTGGCAAAAACAGCAAGTAATTTCGAATAAGCCAGGGCGCTTTCGACTATATCATATGAAATTGCTTATCAAATGATAGTAAAATTATATTATATTTCATTGGCGACATTTTAATTTTTCCGAGAAATTTGACGCGAAGTTGACCTTTCCCATGCTTTTCCCATAATATGATATGGGCCGTTTGCCCATGGGAAAAAAAAGAAGTATTTATCTTTCAATAAAATGTCAAAATAGTATAAGGCTTTCATATAAATGGTGTATGACGAATACTGATAAAGGTGATCCATTGAGAGCAACAAACACAATTAAGAGAATAAAGCAACAGACCCGGCTTAAGCGGTATTCTACTTCAAAGCCACCTATATTGGGCTCGTTGGTCCCAAAGGACTTGTAAAAAATAACACTACTGATTCGTAGCACGGGGAAGTTTAACAGCGATACGAGCATGGGAAAACTTTCCCAATATTATAATTTGGAAAAAATTTCCCCATGGGAAAATGAGTTATTTCTAATAGCTAATACAACATTTCAAAGCCTGGAAACATCTTCCATTGCAGTATTGACAATTAAATATGCCCTTATGTTTATAATTTAATGAAATAAAAACTTTACCAAAATAAAATGAGAAAATTCTCCCAAATTGTTAAGGGAAAATTCTCCAAATTTATGACTGGGAAAGTTCTCTAAATATTTTTTAAGGAAATGAAGAAAATAAAATTCTCCTAAATCTCAAAGAATAAGTATTAATCAAAATATCAAGCAAAAAAAAACTGGAAGTAATTGCAAATAGACTCAGTCGCATTGCCTATATCATATAAAAGTTCATCTCAAATGTAAAATATATTATTTATAAACTAGTAATGTGTCCATGGGACACGGATGCCCCCACTGAAAACAATTAGTGTAAAACGTAAAATTTGACGAAAAAGGGACCTTAATACTGAGTCGATTTTGCGGCCGAAACGATAGGCAAATCTTGACATCATAGGTAAGCATCCTATAAAGTTCGAAGCAATCGGTGGAAGTGTTGGAGGAGATCGACACACACAATATTTTCAAGTAAAATTTGACGAAAGACGGGCATAACTCCGGTAATAATGGGTCGATTACGACGCCAAAACTATATGCACATCTTGACATCATAGGTAAGCATCCTGTATAGTTTCGAAGCAATCGGTTGAAAAGTGTGGGAGGAAATACACATTTTGGGACGGACGGACATGGCTAACGCTATATGCCCCTCACCATTCGGTTGTGGGGAATACACATCGAAAAGGCGAACTTTCCCATGGGAAACATGTTTTCCCATGTCTACTCCCAAACAAGCGGCTATGGGAAATGTAAAATGTACCAAGTAGTATAAGATAAACTTCTGCTTAACAGAATGCAGCTGGAAGACACGCTCACATAAGCCATACTGGCCTTTTGCCATTAGCTTAAAATGGCTGACCATAACACGCAGACAACATCCTTATCAATCTGTTTCACCTTTGAAACTCATGCCAAGGCTTAACCAGGCCAAGCATAGTTGCAGAACTGTTACTAGCCCATGGTGTTACCACTTGTATGTAGAGGTGCTTAATGTTGTTGCATATAAACATTTGAAAGAGTTGTTATATTTTTACATTTTTTGTTGTTGAACTAATTAATACATAAGCATATGTATGTGGTAGGAAATCGCAATATATTTCTATGTGGTTAGAATATTTCATGTCTCTTCATGGTTGGAATATCTCTCGTCTCTATGTGGTTACAATACGAGTACATCGGGTCTAACTCTCTATTAAAGGTATAACAATATACCAGTAAATCATATACACCTGAATATGATTTTGACTGGCAATATTCAGCCCTAGATTATATGTGGTTGCATTTTTCTTGTGGTTCTATATGTCGTTTGAACAACACAGATTGTCTTCATGTTTAGATATGAAGCCTGATACGCATTATGAAGCCTGATACGCAGGCTTCATAACTTCTGCTCCCATCTAAATTCCATTTGTTTATTTCCCCCATTGTTTTCTAGTTTAGGGCAAAGCATTTTGTTAGATACTGGGACCATCGGGATGGCTCTAATTTCTGTACTATTGACATTTTATGCTCAACCAGGGGCTTGAGGGCGTGAACGGTTGCAAGCACCTTTCACTACCGTTCATGTAAGTCTCAATCAAACCGGAACTGCATTTTTTATTTTGTATTAAATTTTAACGAGTTTGACGATTTCCTGATTTCTCCTTTCATACGTTTTTTTTTAGATATATGGTCATGTCTCTTTGCTAGTGGCTTATCTCAAGTCTCTGTGGTTTGAATAACCGCTCATCTCCATGTGGGTGGAATATGTGTTTGGAATATCTGTCTTCATGTAGTTGGATAAATCGGCTCTATATGTGGTTCAAATAACACAGATTGTATCCATGTAATGGAAATATATTATCATGTCGCTATGCTGGTGGCTTATCTCATGTCTCTGTGGTTTGAATATCTCTGGTCTCCAATGTGGGTGGAATATGTGGTTGCAATATCTGTCTCCGTGTGGTTGTGTTTCGATTAACCCATATTATATTAAAATGTCTGCTTATCACAGATCTGTATGTAGTTGGAACATATCGTGTCTATATTTGCTTGGAATATATCAGGCATCTATGTGGTTGAAATATCTGTTCTCTCGTGGCACGACTATTAGTTTTTGCTATATTACTGAAATTAATACATCATGTATCTAGTCTTAGTAATCTTTGTGGTTGGAATACCACAATCTAATCTACAGCTATGTGGCTGGAATACCACATATATATATATATGTATTCAACATTGTTAGAACATCACACGTCTCCAAAGGTTGAAACACGTGGTTGGAATATGTCAGGTCTCTACATGGTTGGACTATATCACTTCTCCATGTGGTAATCTCACATCTCCATGTCGTTAGAATATATAACGTCTCTGTTGCTAGACTATCACATGTTTCTGTAATTATGTTGTTTGAATATGTTTTATGGTTGAAATATCTCTGTAGCAAGAATATCTTCATTCTTAAGTATGTGGTTGGAAATATCTTAAGTGCTTTTTCGTGGGAATATATCTGGTAAAATCTTTATAGCTGAATATCGTGTGTGTCTCTATGTGGTTGGAATACCTCATGTGCCCAAGCGGACGGAGTATATTGCCTCTGTAGATTTGTTGAGACTATCTATCTGTCACTGGAGAACATGGAGCAAACCTGCAATACAATAAATTTATTATATTTTGAGTTCTTTGTAAATTGATCTTATGTTCATGAACAATCTGTAAGCAAAGTCGAACAGTAAATGTAGCATTCAAAGTCAACAGTTTACCAAAACTTGCACAGAAACAACCACTAATTACAAAGATGAACAAACGTTACAGTGAGATTGCAATATATTTTTATATGTATCATGTTTGGTAAATATGTTGTTGCTCGCACAGTTGAATGAACAAGAAGGATGTTCCAGGTTCCAGGGAACACGTTTGTCGCCTGCTGTGTTCTTATTTCATCAGGTATAATCTTACTATAAAGTCTGAAAACCAGGGGTGCCATCCTTCATGAATTATACAGCAGTTGTTTTCTTTAATTGTTATTTTGTTTATGATAAGTGTCATAACTCTGCATGGGATAATTGATAAGGTGGAAATGTATAAAGTTTCATGACCTTGTCAATATTTTACCAAGTCAGGAGGTAGGTAAGTCAGGGTTATTGGACATGTGTAACATTTCTTTCGGTAAGAAAAAGGTGTGTGTGAAAATAAAAATAGTATAAAAGTCGAACAGGAAATGCAGCTTTTACAGAACACAGTAAACCCAAAAACACGCAGAAGGACAAACATGAATGGCAATGTTAACAAAGAAAAACGGCATATGACGTCACAAACACAAAAAGGGTTGACAACAGGTCTACCGCCATGAAACGGCCAGTAGCATAAAATGCCGCTGGGGGATTAAACCAGGTTCTATGGTGCAACAAACCGCCCACTTACGCTTCTGTCATCCCAATAAAACGTGACAGTGTAACTAAAGAATTTTCCGCCATGAACTAGTTTCTAACCAACAAGGCAGCATTAATAAGCAATATAAGTAAAACACAAAGATGCTCCTGTATGATATATAAATACGAAGAAACAATAGCCTAGAAAACCACAAAGAAGGTACTCAATGAAGTTTCATGAACATAGGTCAAATACTTTTCAAGTGACGGTCAGTTATGAGCTTGGTTAGGTTAAAAGGGTCATTACTGTGCCAAATAAAAATCTAAGTTATTGTTAGGGCTGCAACTATACAATATGCTCATGATACGATGCGTATTTCGATACGATATGTATTGCAATACGATACGTATTGCGGTAAAGAGTTTCATTAAATAATATCTTATTTTCACAAAATAAGTCAAAATATAAGCATATGAGGGGTATATACAGTAGCTACTTATAATAATCCTTTACATAACCTCAAATAATATAACAAAAGTTCAATGACCTTGAAGCTCTACTGATAGGTGTTTTCAAGCTAGATTAGCATTCCTGTGAAGTTTTAGCAAAATATGTCATGTAGTTTCAGAGAAGTAGTCGCTACACCCTTTTACTATATAACTCCATGCACACAAAGATGGCCGCTGGCAGCCATGTTTAATGTCGAATCAAAATAATTGTCAACAAGGACCAACGTCATGTCATGCTAATCATTTTAGAAAAAGTACCATATCAATATCGCTTACAGTTTTCAGGAAGTAGTCGCTACATATTTCTTTATTAAAATCTATTTTTAGTCGTGGCACACATCTTGAATTTTAGGTCGGCTTGAAATTTTGCTGCTAGGATTAAGTAGACATCAAGAGCAACATTCCTTTGAAGTTTCATGTAAATCTGTAGTTTCAGAGGAGTAGTCGCTACTGTAGTACAAGTATTCACTATAAAACTCTATGTAAACAAAAATGGTAGCTGGCGGCCATGTTAAATGTCGAAACAAAATAATTTTCGACAAGGATCAATAAAATGTTTTATCCAGACTTTTTAAATCTTATAGTAGAATTCCCTACAAATTCACATCAAAAATGGAACAAAGATTTTAACAAGGTTCTGAGCAGAGATAGCTGGAAAACTCTATACAATCAATTTTCCGTATTGTTGATGACGCATATCTTCAAAGCCTTCAATACAAAATATTCCATAGAATTGTGTTTACCAATGCGAGACTATATAAATGCGGATTGTCAGAAACAGAACTGTACATTTTGTAATAACACAAAAGAAACAATGATTCATTTGTTTTATGATTGCATGTGGTCAAGCAATGTCTTCATACATTTATTTTACCAATTAAGAGCCAAGTACAAAATCTCAGTCGAAATGAACCCCAGAAATATTCTTTCGGGCCCAGAATGCTCTTCAATTTCAGATATTATAATATATATATGTTTATTTATTTACCAAAATTGTATTAACTCATGCAGATTGGAAAAAAATGTCTACCTAATATCGCAATCTTTAATGAAGAACTAAAACCTTTCAGACATCTTGAATTTTACGCAACATACATGTACCCCATACTGAAGTCAAATCATATCAAAGCCAGATGGAATATTGTTCAATATAGGTTGACCAATTAAGGCTTTCACATTGTATATTTGTCTATTGTTTATACTTTTATACTTTATAAAGTTTGCGAGTGGTAAAGTGTCAAACAAAGTAGATATGTTCCCTCTAATTCCCCCATTTTCTTATCTGTAAATTATGTATGATAACTGATATACATTATATGCCTGAATAAAATATTGAAAAAAAACAACAAAAAACATAATGTCATGCTGATCATTTTAGTAAAAGTCCCATATCAATATCACTTATAGATTTCAAAAAGTATTCGCTACAAACTTGTTTTTTAAAAATCTATTTTTAGCCGTGGCGGCCATCTTGCTACGATCAGTTCGACATCAAAATTGATTTCCTCTCAATAACATTATGTTCCCTTGACAGATTTAACAAAAGAAATCCACTCATGGGAATTAAACATAAGATTGTTATTTAGGTCATTTTTTCAAAGGTCAATATCACTGTTACTATAACACAAATCGGATTCTGTAGAATAAATTCTCTTTCCCTGAAGGAATTTTAACGAACTTCACTACAAACTTCACCTCTTGTAAATGAAGCTCGTGATTGTTATTTTGGTATTTTGATTTTAATGACCTATTTCCAGCCTTTTGTATTTGGGGGAGGAGAAAATGTGTATAGATAACTGTGAACCACTGTCAGGCATACAATTGCATGAGAAAATGGTGATATTCAATTTTGTTTCAGTTCATGAGGCCCTCCCAATACAGCATGTGTATGAAGACAGCATATTAAAACATAAAATCAGGTGTTTCGTTAGTTGTGTTTAGGTGTATTTTTATTCTATTTTCTAAAAAGAATGATTATCAACAAAGTTATGTATTTAGTACAGCTTACTTGGTAATTTTCTTTTTTCTTTTTAATAAAAGTAAAGTTTGAATCTATACCCTAGATACTATCCAATGTACCAATGCTTTTCATAGAGAAAACTTTACTCGGGCCTCAGATTATATACCTGAGCTAATCGTTCATGTAGCATGTTCGCAGTAAACAGACAAGCTTCCCTTGCCTTTTTAATGACCATTTAGCGTTTGAAAATAGGTCTCTAAATCAAGATCACTGCTACTGTACTTAGAAAATTGATTTCTAATCAATTAATTGACTTTCCCTTGCAAGATTTTAAGGACACTTCACCACAAGAAGTGGCTCGTGGAAAGGAAGCTCAGGATTATTATTCAGGGTATTTTATCAATGGTCATTGTTACTATAAATAAAATAAAAATGGATTCCGTTCAGTAAATTTAGTTTCCATCGGGGAGTGTAGGAGATTTAACCACAAAGTGCACTTCTTGAAAAGGAAGCTCTGTATTGTTTTTCCGGTACCCAACAGAACAGACAAGGTCACTGTAACTTTAATTTATAGAAGAAAGGTTTCCACTCAGTAAATTTAGTCCCCCTTGAGATATTTAGCAAAATCTTCACAACAATGTTCGGCTTATGGGGAGCTTTAGCATGTCATTGTTATTCGGGTCATTTATGCAAAGGTCAAGGTCACTGTTAACTTCACATTATCGTGATGGAATTTAACAAAATTTCGTCAAAATGTGGGACTCATTGAAATGAAGCACTGTATTGTTATTCAGGTCATTTTGTCAAAGGTCAAGGTCGCTGTTAATATAAATGGAAAACTATTTGTTTTTTTCCTAATTAAGTTAATTTTCCCTTGATGGTTTTCTTATTGAATTTTGCAGGATTGAAGATTATCCATAATGCATTGTGCAGTTTTAAGATAGGTGGTGGCACGTAAAGGAGGGGGTACACCTATACTATGGGACTTGTAATTACCTGAATTTGTTGTTTTACTGTTGTTTTTGTCTCTAATTGAAATGTTGGAATTATTGTGTAAGCTTAACCTTCAGCTTCATATGGCCGATCCATGAGTTAAGATCAGCAACCAGAATGGAAGGTTGTAATGATGTAAACATACAGTTTATGTTTAGTTTATTTGAAGTAAAATATGTTTAATATAACTTTAAATTAAACTTGGCCAATTAGTACTCTTTGTTCATGCTGTAGTGAACTGTAATGTAAGGAAGGATGATTTTCTTACGAGAAAAGAGATTCTGGTTCGAGTCCTGGCGGGGAACCTGGCGAACTTACTGAGCCTTATAAACTTTGTCCCAGGAGAACCACAACTTTAAAATAAATACATTTTATAAAGTTGTTTAAAACATAAATAAACTTGTGTTACAAAAACACTATTCCTTATTCCCCTGCGCAGTAATACGAGTGAGGCAGGCATACACTGTATATTGTTACCCTTATTGTGAAATATCGAAATGTTTGTTTCTTACTTGAATTTAGAATAGGTTTTGGAATAGGTGGTTCCACTACTCCAGCCTTTAAAGGTTCTGAGTATTGTTTAACCACTCTTAAAATATGTTGCCTGTTTTTCTAATTTGTCTTTTGACTGTTACCTGTGATACGCAGGCTTCATATATACAGCTAAATTCCATTTTGTTTATTTCGCCCATTGGTTTATCGTTTAGGGTAACGCGTTTTCATGAACAGACTCAATAAAACCATGTATGCTACTTTTCTCTCTTTTGTTTGTGTTTATTGCTCCCAAGGGATCACCTTTTCAGTATTTATTGACATTCACACTAGCGTTTGTTTAGTGCTGTGTGGCGGTCGTAAAATGTCGCCCCTACTACAAATCAATTATGTGAGGTAATTATAAGGTGCAACACCTCTAACGCCTCCTAGCACCGGCGTAAGCGATATTATACTTTTAAACAACACAGAATGGGCTTGATGATCCCAAAGGACCAGTAAATAATAACACTACTGATTTATAGTTCTCGATTTGAATCTCCAAGTTGAAAATTGAGAAATAATCAGCAAAGTTCATGACAAAAGAGATCATTTTATGTTCAATATTGTTAATTATCCCTATTTAGAGCAATATATTTTGATGTCTATGTTTCTCAACGTTTTCGTTTTTTCTAGAGCTTGTAATCGAATTGGTGACTTTAATATTCGTTACCTCAGTATAAATAAAAGGCTACTACAGCAGGGCTACCATAACCGTAAACTTCGAAACACATCTGCACAATTTTGTTATCGTATCAATGACCGGCTTTTAAAATATATATGAAAGTAATTTGATAACGTTTCTGCAATAATGACTATCACAACCAAAATGTTATACATTCATATAAACTGTTGATTATGTTGCACCAATACTATTTCAAACTTGTGGTAAAATAAGACGTAAAAATAACATCTTCAGCGTTCTGCTTAATTATAAACAAGCATGTTTAAAGTCAAAATGTCACTTAATAAATAAATTCAGACAATAATTGCAGTGCTTGAAAAACACTTCAAGATTACCATGTTTTCATTTAACGCGCTTCGTGGAATTTGCCATTCAATACCAACGTTCGAAACTGCAAAAAGGGCGAGCTTGATTTTGCTAATCAATTCTTAAAAATAACCAAACGAAGCATTTCCAAGGAGTAAAACTGAAACCAGAAAAACACAAAAACAATTTAAAAGATCGTATAATCACCCAATGGGCACCTAGTATAAGTGTTTTTGTTAAATGATTGCTTCCAACCAACAATCAATCAAATCGTTCTTAATGATTGGATACTAGATTGATAACGCGTAATGTGCTACTGTAAACAGTTTCGGACATAAATGATCGTGGACGTATAGTTATACAAATACAGTAACGAGATTTATTGAACAGGCGAGCATGTTTAAAAAGTATAGTTAACAAACAATACGAAGATAATTGTCTGCGTTTACATACATATAATTACGGTTGTGATTATTTTTCAAAACTAAATATGCAGAATCAAATATGTTAGAGGACTTTAAGAACTGATTTAAAAACACCTCATGCAGAGAGGTTCAGTAATTCTTACATGACCTATTGTCAACTCTTTTGAGTTTGTGATGTCGTATTTGGCCTTTTATTCATCTTTAAATTTGTTCTTTGTTTCTGTGTGTGTTTGTGGTTGACTGTCTTCCTTGAATGCTGCTTTTCCTGTTTGATTTTTATACTATATTTACAAACGTATGTCGCGATAAAGCTTGTTTAACATCTATAAATGTATATTCAAAAGCCTTTTTTTTTCTTCACAATAATCAATGTTGACTTATTTGATGAAATATAAATGAGATAATTTACACTCAAAACAGATTACGAATTAAGGTTTTATAACCTATGCTCCTAACTAAATTCCATTTGCCCATTATTTTCTCGTTAGAGCAAAGCATTTTGTTAGAAACTGGGACAATACGCTGCTGGCCATGGAATGGTATGAAACTATATCTTTGAAGGTTCCATGTTCACCGTCATATGTAATCCATCTTCGAGATGGCTCAAACTTATGTAGTGTTGACATTTTACATATTGATTTCTGCTCAGCCCGAGTGAATGAGCGGTAGCAGGTATGTTTCACTACCGATTATCAAGTCTCAATCAAACCGAGACTGCAATGTTTTGTGTATTTATCGTGTTCTTCGATTTCCAAATTTCTCATTTCATACTTTTTTTACGGACCTATTTCCACCTATTGTATTTAAAGCGGAGAAAGTTTATGGAAACTACAAATCACTGTTAGACATACAACTGCATGATAAAACAGTGTTATTCATAGAGGATCTTAAACGAGTTCCTATTTCATATAAGATTTATGAAACGAGTATAAAAATAATTTAAAATAACGTTGCGTATAAAAGAGTTCGTGCTTTACCTCTTTACAAAATAGCAATTTACGCCAAATTTTTAACAAACCAACAAACCAACAACAATGTTTTGTATAACTTGCATTATTTTTATAAGCTGTCACAAATAATAAGTTTATGACTCAGATCTGGGTGAATTTGTAATACATAAAATAGTTTCAGTTAATAAATTTGCGTAGTGTTACAGGTTTAACTCAACCAATCAAAATCGTTCCAGGTTGTATTACACGTGTGTCATACAATAGAATATTAAATGGGTGTTCGACACTGCTAACAAGGGACGTTATGTGATAAAAGTATGTATCAAATGAAGAGGCCTTCTTAATACAGCTTTAGTATGAACCCTAAAAGCACATGTTTCATTAATTGTTTCTTGATTTACTTTTGTTCTAAATCAATAAATTATCAACACAGTTTTGTATTTAGTACAGCTTTCTTATTAGGGCTTTCCACTTTTCAGTGGAAACCCTCTTGTTTTCGTTTTGTTTATTCTTATTATTATTATTTATATTCACGGCGTCTAAATTTTACACAACAATATAGCTCAGGCCGGAATAGTGTCCCCAAACTTTTGGAGTCATGACGTCATCCATGATGGCCGCCACTGGCGTTTGTAGGCAAATTTTGTTATCGGTGTGTCTCATGCATTTACGATGGGATTTGAATGAAACTTTCAGAGATTGTAGGGTTTAGGGTCCAGTTGTGCAAGAATGTAAAAACGTGTTTCTATGTCATAACGTCTTGACGTCAGTGACGTCACAATGTTATGAAAAGTCATTTTTTTCAGTTATAGCATTTTTCTTATTTTTTTACAGTAAAACCCATCAGTGTCATTGTTTCAGTCGACGCTGACACTTTTAACGTCATGACGTCATTCAAAATGGCCGCCAATGACGTCATTTAAGAAATCTTGTAATCGCTATATCTCCTTCATTTATAATCGGATGTTGATGCAACTTTCACAGCCTGTAGGGAATTAGGTTGGGTTTTGCAATAATGTTGAACATTGTCATGACGTCATCCAAGATGGCCGCCAGTGACATCATGATACTAATATCGTTAGCGCTAGATCTCAAACATTTGTAGTCGGATTTGAATGAAACTTTCACAGAATGTAGAGTTCAGGTTCTGGTTGTGCAAGAATTTAAGTAAGTGTCTCTAAGTAAAAACGTCTTGACGTCAGTGACGTCATAATGTTATGAACATTTGTTTTTTTACTGATTACATTTTTGAAGTTATTTTACTGCAAGATACATCACTGTCATTGTTTCAGTAGACGCTGACAGTTTAAACGTCATGACTTATTCAAAATGGCCGCCAATGACGTCATTTAAGAAATCTTGTTATCGCTATCTCTCCTTCATTTATCATCGGAGTTTGATAAAACTTTCACAGTTTGTAGATATCTAAGTCCAGTTGTGCTATAATGTGGAATGATGTCATGTCATCATCAAAGATGGCCGCCAGTGACGTCATGAATGAAATTTTTGTCTATATCTTCTCTATTTATTATCGGTATTGAATAAAAATTTGACAGATTGTACAGTTCAGGGTCCGGTTGTGCAAGAACGTCATACGGTATCCCGACGTCATGACGTCAGTGACGTCAAAATATTCAGAAATTCTTTTTTTTCACTGATTGCATGTTGGAAGTCATTTTCGTGATAAATCAATCAGTGTCTTCATCTTCAACAACTCTGACAGTTGTGACGTCATGATGGAAAGCCCGTTTGATCAGGTTTCTGATTAAAATCTAGTCTTGGTGTTGTTTCTGTTTTCATTAAAAGTAAAGTTATAAGTAGTATATACGCTATATAATATAATATAACACCGCTAGCTATAATATAACATTGCTAGTCTTTACTCGGGCCTCCATTTATATACCTGAGCTAATCAGTCATGACGTATGTTAGCATTAAAATAGGCAAGCTTTCCATGCATTTTCAACGACCATTTAGACTTGGGAAATATGTCCTGAAACTATGGTATACTCCTTGTTTATACCTATTGAGGCGTATTTAAAGTACTCGAGTATAAGTTATTTATAATACAGGTACATACACATCAGCTAACAACAATAGCTAAATAATAGCATGACTTTCTTTACAAAAAGATGCATGTCAAATGATTTGTTTCAATTTACGGCTAGGAACATCGGCTGGTTAAATGCAAATTTTAACATGCACCAAACCTCACTCTTAGGGTGCACAAGATAAAGGAAAATAAAGCTGATACAAAGCTAAAGTCTGAAATGCACGACCTGTAATGTTATTTGAAAATAAAACCTGCATGAAACAGCAGCCATTGATAATTCAAACTCCATCCTCAATTGTCCATGGTTAAGTTCCCACAAACATATGTCAATTACATGTGCTTATTTGTATTTTAGAGTTGTTTGTTGGACAACATGAGCATTTGTTAGAGGAGTTATGAATACCTATTGTACTTTCAAGTTTACTCAATATAAGTTTTGTCAGATCTGAACTATTCATTATTTTACATCACAGAAATATAATTTCCCGTCTTTGATTGTATACCTGTCATTTGCAAACACTAGAGGTTCTCGCAGTGTAACCTGACACTTGAACCTTGGAAATAATGCATCCTTAAAATTGAGCTTGTGAACTTTACACGCACCTTTCACGTCTTCGTCTTAAACGTGTTCTGAATCAATGAAGTGTTATAATTGTTTACAAAAACATGAATCGACCTTCCGTGTACGTTCCATTCACCTCAATTGAAACATATAACAGTGAAGGAACACTCTTTTACGGCAACTACTTTTTGTATTTGTTGGATATGACAAGTATTTGTATACGTACCCTGTTTACGTAGTTTATGCGTAAATAAACACCATTGATGTGTTTGTTATCTTTATAGCATATAATAGTTTAAACGACTTTAACTTTAAAAGTGCATGTCGCGGAATGAAATAGAAATCCCGCTAGAAATACGATTAATATGGATGGTTACAGTTCAACTATTATGTTTAATTCCATATACATGTAACTAAAGGATGATGCGATCAGTGGATATATAAAAAAGTATGAAAGGAGAAACCTGAAAATCATCGAAGACAATATATACAAAAAATATTGCAGTATCGGTTTGATTGAGACTGTTCATGAACGGTAGTGAAAAGTGCTTGCTCACGCCCTCTAGCCCCGGGGGGTTGAGCAGAACTCAATATTGAAAAAGTCAATAGTACAGGAATTTGAGCCATCCCGAAGATTGTATCCCGAAGACATGAAAAGAGAAGATTGGACACGAAAAACAAACGGTACCGTCCTCTCCAGATTTAAGTAAACGTCAGCATAGGTTTACAATGCATAGTGGCGAACTGAAATGAGTCAACCACTAAACATGCGGTGCGTTGCAAAATGATAGGGCCATAACCTCTGTTGATAAACTACTACTGCTACTGTGCACTTATCCAATGCGAATCAATAGGAAATGACTATTCCACTGTCAGAAAAAACACTGACGATAGTTGGATTTCGTTCACACCTTTTATCGTTATCAGTCTCCCAAGGCACTATATTGTTAGTTTTATAACAACGGGGAATAACAAATGTAAAAATAAGAATTGATTCAGAATTTTCGGCATTTATGCGGATATGAACGCCTATAGTATGTAGCAATTTTGCGATAAAGCGCTAAGTTAAAGTAACTATCCCGCCAACAACAGCCAAATGTTTCAACATATGCACACCGTTCCTAACCCTACTGACGGCGATGTATACATTTAACTGGCATATCTTTGGAATCTAAACTATATAGACACAATATTTTAACCAGCATGGTCAAACCCCAAAATTGGACCGTTGGATTAAAAGTTGCCAACTTATAATTCGCTTTACGCATATTCCATCACGGGTATTGTAAGAACCCGTGCCAAATCCTATACTTTTAATCAGCACATATACGTGATAATGATACTTGAACACCTGGACAGAGTTTTGATAAAAGAAAATGTAGTGTAATTGTTCCGTTATTTGGCGGGTTAGTGTTTTTCGTTAAGGCGTTTCATGGAATCTGTTATGCACTACCGGCATTCATACCCGCATTAAAGTCAACGATTTGCAAATCAACTAAACCACGCATTTCCAAGAAGGAAAACTGATGATTTTAAAAAAGGTATTATCACACGGGCATCTAGTATAAGAGTTCATGTATAACAATTGCTTCCGACACACCATCAATCAAACAATTCTTAATGATTGGAAATGGATTGATAACGCGTAATGTAATATGCTACTGTAAACAGTCATAAATGATCGTGGACGTATAGTTATACAAATACAATTACTCGATTTATTGAAAAGGCCAGTATAATAAAACTGATAGTCGTAAACACAATTAAAATCTCTGCGTTTGCGAACATTTAATTGCGTTTGTCATACTTTCTCCAACGCCATTTTGTAAAGAAAGCAACTATATAATAAGCAAGGTTGCATCCATTCGAAGTCTTGAAGGCAGAACATGCGTACTAAAACCTTAATTAGTAATTGTTGTGGAACTGTAACTGAAGTTTTTCATTATCTGTATGTGTTTTCAAAAGCCCGAAAACAGAGTCAACTGCGCAGACCAATCAATCAAATAAACTGTGCAGACCATGTCAAAACAAATCTCAATATCGTATCACAAAAACTGATGCCCTTATACTCTGCTGCACATGAAAACTGCGTTTATGCAAAGAAAGAGTAGCATAAAGAAACTAATCCGCAAAACAATAAAATATTACGCCAAACAACCATTGTACATGTGTTCAGGTCATATTCTATTGTATATGTGCTGATTAAAAGTGCAGATTTATTCGCGGGTTGTAAAAATGCCCGTGATTGAATATGCGTTCGTAACTCTTAATTCGACGCTCGAGTTTTGAGGTTTGGTCTGGCTGGTTAAAGCTGTTTATATTGTGTCAATACAATTTGGATCTAATAATATGTAAGTTATATATAGTGAAACGAAAAAGAAACGCATCTCAGGAATTTCGCTACATATTGTATGTACAATAATTATGCTGCTGTTAATCGAATGGTGCATGGCTACGTAAGACCATTCCGTTCGGAAAAAAAGACTAAAACAACGCCTAACACAGCAAAAAGTATTCAAAGGTTTCATTATTGACAGAGTATGCGTTTGGCCATGCATGTGAGCAAACTTAAGATGCAACATTTTGCAAACTCTTTACGTTAAATGCAGTACGGACCTTGAAATATTATGTGGAATTAAGTGTGCAGTATACATTATATAGCAGAAATTCCCGAGCTGCGTTTCTTTTTCGCCTCAAAATATATATATATATATATACCTCGTTGTCAAAAACTTTAAAAACGATATACATTATGTTGTAACATTTGTCTTTTTGTGGAGGGATAAAGATTTTAAATAATCGAAGTATTTATTATCGTACAGGTAATCTGTATGAAGCAATACGTTGCTTTAAGTACAATAAAGTTTTAGACGAGGAACATTTCAAATGAGTTGTTTTAATTTACGACTGGAAACATAGGTTCAGTAAATGCAAAATTTGAACATAAATATGCTTGTTACGCAAAGTCTAGAACTATTTTGAAACTGGAGTGTCTAAATTAAAATATATTACTCAAAATCCATTGTAAAACCAATCAGCATTTAAAATTGTACACTCAGGAAACCGTTTGTTTTGTGTGTTTTTTTTCATTCCTGATAAATAATCATTTACACATATAGCTTTCTACCAAATTAGTAGGGGGAACTGCTTATTTTAGCTTTTCATTTAATTATAAATGAAATACTTAATAAATACTAAAAATGTGATCCCTTGGAAGCAACAAACACAACCGAGAGAGAAAAGTAGCAGACTCGGTTGTATTGAGTCAGTTCATGAGAGGTAATTATAAGATGCAACACCTATCACACGTCCTAGCACCGGCTTAAGCGATATTCTACTTTAAAGCAACACTGAAGGTAAAGACAAAAAAGGCCAATACAAAGCTAAAAACTGCAATGTACGACATTTAATGTCAATTGAAATGAACCAATCAATACAACGCAACCATTGATAGTTCCGACATTCATATTATAGTTTCGTTCTCTATTGTCCATGAATGAAGTTCCCACAAGCGTTGGTTGTGTGTTCCATTGTATTTTAGAATTGTTCGTAGGACTACATGTGCTCTTTTAAAGGTGTAAATATAATTTGTACTTTAGTTTTGCTCATGTAAGATTGACTGACATATCGGAACTATGCATTTTTTTGCTAGTTCGTTTCCTGTATGTGCTTGTTTATCTGCCATTATTCTGGTTCGTATACGGTATGTGCTTGTTTATCTGCCATTATTCTGGTTCGTTTCCTGTATGTGCTTGTTGATCTGCCATTATTCAGGTTCGTTTGCGGTATGGGCGTGTTTATCTGCCATTTGTCCGGATCGTTTCCGGTATGTGCTTGTTTATCTGCCATTAGTCTGGTCCGTTTCCGGTATGTGCTTGTTTATCTGCCATTTTTCTGGTTGGTTTCTGGTATCTGCTTGTTTATTTGCCATTTTTCTGGTTTGTTTCCGGTATGTGCTTGTTTATCAGCCATTTTTCACACACTAAAGCTTCACAAATGTAAATAAATAGTGTGAGCTATCTATCTATTAATACTGCATCACCCCATTTCGGGTATTATGTGCAGGCTTTCTGGGTAGAACCAGTACTAAGAAATGTGGGTAGAGTGTCTTACCCAAGGACACAACGAGCATGCTGCGAATGAGGATCGAACCGGTGACCCTCCGATCACAAGTTCGGTACTCTACAACTGAACCACGACCGCAACTATACATGAAACTTTACGTATCATTCTTTAATATGCACTGAATCCTTATATTGTTATAATTGTTTACATACAAATCTGACCGACTAGGCTTTACGTTTGAAACATACAAAAAGTACAGAACAGACATGTATATACTATCCTTGCCTGCCAGATACAATTTTAAAGAAAATACTTTAGAAATCATTTGTGTTATTGTTTACTGGTATTTTTGTTTCTTTAAGCCCTATTTGTATGGCTTTAAAGTAGGATATCGCTTAAGACGGTACTAGGAGGTGTGCGAGGTGTTGCAATCCTCATTACCTCTCATGAACAGACTCAATAAAACCGAGTCTGCTACTTGTATCTGTTGTTTGTGTTTGTTGCTTCCAGGGAATCCCCTTTTCAGTATGCATTGACCTTTACACTAGCGTTTGTTTATTGCTGTCTGGCGGCCCCAAAAAAGTCACCCCGACTACAGATTAGTAGTTAATTACTTACTGGTCCTTTGGGATAATCAAGCCCAATCTTAATGGCTTTAAGGAGGCGTAAGGGGTATTGCACTTGATATTACCCATCATGAACTGGCTCAATAAAATCGAGTCTACTACTTTTATCTCTTGTTTGTGTTTGTTTACAAGGGATCCCCTTCTCAGTATTTATTTAAAGTATATTATCGCTTAAGCCGGTGCTAGAGGTGTTGCACTTCACATTACCTCTCATGCACGGACTCAATAACACCGAGTCTGCTACTTTTATCTGTTGTTCGTTTTTGTTGCTTCCAATGGATCCCCTTTTCAGTATGCATTGACATTTACACTAGTATTTGTTTAGTACTGTGTGGCGGCCGTAAAATGTCACCACGATTACAAATCGGTGGTGTTATTACCTGCTGGATATTAAGGATCACCAAGCCCAATATGTGTGGCTTTATAGTAGTATATTGCTTAAGCCGGTGCTATGGGGTTTGATAAGTGTTACATTTCGCATTTCCTCTCATGAACAGACTCTATAAAACCTAGTCTGATACTTTAATATTTTGTTTTTGAATGTTGCTTCCAAAGGATCCACTTGTCAGTACTCATTGTAGCAGTGAGCTCAATGCTCAACTTTATAGTGCTTTATAGTTCTGCCACACTGGAATATTTAATTACTTACTTGTCTTTTGCGATCACCAAGCCCAATCGTAGTGCCTTTAAAGCCGAATATCGTTTGAGCCGATGCTATGACGTGTGACAAGTTTCCACTTGAAATTACCCCTTTTATACAGACTCAATAAAACCTAATCTGCGACTTTTATATTTTGTTTGTGATAATCCCCTTTTCAGTAGTCATTGTAGCAGTGCTCAATTCTCAACTTGTATACTATTTTTATAGTGCTCAATTCTCAACTTTTATACTCTTTTTATAGTGCTCAATTCTCAACTTTTATACTCTTTTTATAGTGCTCAATTCTCAACTTTTATACTCTTTTTATAGTGCTCAATTCTCAACTTGTATAGTATTTTTATAGTGCTCAATTCTCAACTTGTATACTCTTTTTATAGTGCTCAATTCTCAACTTGTATACTCTTTTTATAGTGCTCAATTCTCAACTTGTATACTCTTTTTATAGTGCTCAATTCTCAACTTGTATACTCTTTTTATAGTGCTCAATTCTCAACTTGTATACTCTTTTGATAGTGCTCAATTCTCAACTTTTACTTTTATACTCTTTTTATAGTGCTCAATTCTCAACTTGTATACTCTTTTTATAGTGCTCAATTCTCAACTTGTATACTCTTTTGATAGTGCTCAATTCTCAACTTTTACTTTTATACTCTTTTTATAGTGCTCAATTCTCAACTTGTATACTATTTTTATAGTGCTCAATTCTCAACTTGTATACTCTTTTTATAGTGCTCAATTCTCAACTTTTATACTCTTTTTATAGTGCTCAATTCTCAACTTTTATACTCTTTTTATAGTGCTCAATTCTCAACTTTTATACTCTTTTTATAGTGCTCAATTCTCAACTTTTATACTCTTTTTATAGTGCTCAATTCTCAACTTTTATACTCTTTTCATAGTGCTCAATTCTCAACTTTTATACTCTTTTTATAGTGCTCAATTCTCAACTTTTATACTCTTTTCATAGTGCTCAATTCTCAACTTGTATACTCTTTTTATAGTGCTCACTTCTCAACTTGTATACTATTTTTATAGTGCTCAATTCTCAACTTGTAGACTCTTTTTATAGTGCTCAATTCTCAACTTTTATACTCTTTTTATAGTGCTCAATTCTTAACTTTTATACTCTTTTCATAGTGCTCAATTCTCAACTTGTATACTCTTTTTATAGTGCTCAATTCTCAACTTGTATACTATTTTTATAGTGCTCAATTCTCAACTTGTATACTCTTTTTATAGTGCTCACTTCTCAACTTGTATACTATTTTTATAGTGCTCAATTCTCAACTTGTATACTCTTTTTATAGTGCTCAATTCTCAACTTTTATACTCTTTTTATAGTGCTCAATTCTCAACTTGTATACTCTTTTTATAGTGCTCACTTCTCAACTTGTATACTATTTTTATAGTGCTCAATTCTCAACTTGTATACTCTTTTTATAGTGCTCACTTCTCAACTTGTATACTATTTTTATAGTGCTCAATTCTCAACTTGTATACTCTTTTTATAGTGCTCAATTCTCAACTTTTATACTCTTTTTATAGTGCTCAATTCTCAACTTTTATACTCTTTTCATAGTGCTCAATACTCAACTTGTATACTCTTTTTATAGTGCTCAATTCTCAACTTGTATACTACTTTTATAGTGCTCAATTCTCAACTTGTATACTCTTTTTATAGTGCTCAATTCTCAACTTTTACTTTTATACTCTTTTTATAGTGCTCAATTCTCAACTTGTATACTCTTTTTATAGTGCTCACTTCTCAACTTGTATACTATTTTTATAGTGCTCAATTCTCAACTTGTATACTCTTTTTATAGTGCTCAATTCTCAACTTGTATACTCTTTTTATAGTGCTCAATTCTCAACTGTTATACTCTTTTTATAGTGCTCAATTCTCATTATTATACTCTTTTTTATAGTGCTTTATAGCTCTGCCATACTGAAATACCAAGTCGTAGACACATGCCACACCACCTATCACATTACACTGACACCATTAAAACCACTCCTAGAACTATCCTTTTTACGTTAATCGTCAAGTAAATTAGCTTCTTTAAAATGTCGTTTGTACTACTGGCCGGGGACTGAACCCAACGGTTTGCGAGGCGGACGCTCTTGAGGCTTAGAAAACACAGAACCGGCCGAGCCATTCCGTGTTTTCGTGTAACGCATATCCCCATGATAAATAATATGTATTGCTTTTTAGTTTAATACAGTAACTATTTATGTTGTTGACTAGTCAGTCGATGCGTAAACTGTAGCATTATCAAATTACAATATCTCTTTTGTTTCCGACGTTTCCCTTGTCAGGCAGACACTAAACAAACACGAATACAAGCTAATAATACCTGTTCGTGTAATTAGAAATTAGATAGAAATTAGATAGAAATGTGATATTGTCAGTTCGTATTTATTGGTTAGGTATGCACCTGATTAACATTGTTTGATACAACACTAAACAAATACCTTCATTAATGCCGTTTGTATTTACACTGTGATACTGTAGCTACTGTACAATTAACCAATTATTGTACAGGATCATGAGTTGCTATGATACTAGAGCAACTATACCAGTAATAGGTAGAGTATGGTTTCATCGCTTTGGAGTTGGTTGAGTTCATCGAGGTGTTTAAATTAACCCACAAATACATTCTTTTTGTATTGTAGCATGTCTATTCACCTGTCGGCTATTATCTAACATACGATAACAGGTAGTTAGAGTACATCATTTATTCTGACATGTGTTGATTTCAAATTGAACGATTTACACCTTAGGGAATGTCTGTGGCCATGCTACAATTAATCAAATATTGTATTCTGAATTTCTGAAAGCATGCTGTGCTTGTTAAAGGGAGATACGGAAATCTTGATTTTTTAACACTCGAATCTTAGATTTTCGGCTTAACTTGTATACAAATTAAATTTACAAATCGATATTAACAATTATTGGCATAGCGCTTAGAAAAGTGTGTTCCTTATAACTAAATGTTTATTATATTCCAATAATAAAATATTACCAGCTATGGTAGAATAACACAGAACAAAACGAATAATACGAATATGTTTACAATTATTCAAATAGATGGAACAAGGTTAAAGTTAAATAGATATTGAATTATAGCATAATGATGCGTTTGATGGTTGATAGCCGTGTGTTATATCATAATGATACGTTTGATGGTTGATAGCCGTGTGCTACTTGACACGGTATACTGAAATTCTTCCTGTTTCAAACAGGGTTGTTTACATTTAATACCAACAAATACTTTATTAGTAGTAGTAAAACTAGTAGAGCATTAATAGAAGCGATAGTAGTATAAGTAGTAGTAGTAGTAGTAGTAGTAGTAGAAGTAGTAGCAAAAGCAGTAGCGGTAGCAGTAGTAGAAGTAGAAGTAGTAGTAGTAGTAGTAGTAGTAGTAGTAGTAATAGTTGTACCAGTAGTAGTAAAAGTAGTAGTAGTAGTAGGATTAGTAGCATCAGTATATTTTAAATATCAATTTATCACATAACGACCCTTGCTAGAAGTGTCGAACACCCATTTACTATTCTATTGTATGACACACGTGTAATACAACGTGGAACGATTTTGATTGGTTGAGTTAAACTCTGAGCAAGTTTATTAACTGAAACTGTTTTATTTATTACAAATTCATCCATATCTGAGTCATAAACTTATTATTTGTGACAGCTTATAAAAATAATGCACGTTATACAAAACATTGTTGTTGGTTTGTTAAAAAATTGACGAAAACTGCTATTTTGTAAAGAGGTAAAACACGAACTCTTTTCTACGCAACGATATGTGTGAGACGCGACGTTACCACGTCACATATTGCATGACGTTTTGGCACTAAAGTGTGTCTGACGTCGAGGCAGTTCTATGTCCATCTGAATTAATTTTTACTAATTTGATTGCAATATTATGTGATAAAAAGGATCATATTAATGAATTGTTTTTAATTTTAACACGCCAAACGGCTCGTTAAAATCAAAATAATTCATAACTCGTTTCATAAATCTTATATGAAATGGGAACTCATTTAAGATCCTTTATATTAGAGAAGAGTAATATGTTTGTGTTCACATATAATTGTGACAAAAGTAATGTATGGCTACATGTATCAAATATGCAATTTGACATTTCTGTGCGTAATTCAATAACTAATAACATAACTAAACAGATATGTATCTAGTATGTCTGAGAGAAAGCGCACACACACAAAACATTTTTTTATTTTATCATTGTAGTTGTTGTTACACGGTATCAGATATGTGTATGCTCATAAAATAGGGTACCCAGTAAAGTTGCCCTACTCATTTATTTTGAATGCAATCGTTGTTGCTTATGAGGAACACAAGTATTTGTTTTAGTCATCTACACGTCAAAATGTACTAACACAGTGACAGTTGGTTTCTATGTTCAAATACAGAACTTATAGCAGTCGGATATGGGGAACACAAGTATATGTTTTAATCAATTACAAGTCCAAATCCAAAACAGTTGATTTCTATGTTCAAAAATATAATTTAGCAGTCAGCGTCCATACTTATTTAAATAAAAGTCCTTCGTTTGCATAGTGTCTTGAACAGTAGAACTAGGGGATGAGACAGTTGTTGAACTCCATAAACTATTTTGTCATTTAATATAAACCACATGCTCCTTGTTAATTTAATAGATAATGTAGATTTAGACAAATAAAATATATATTATTCCGATCTAAGTTCACCCGTTTGAAATCCTATAAAACATACTATAGATCAATTGTTTAAAAACATTCCTAAATTATGATTAAGTCACTGTAATACATTATATATTACACTTTTCTTTGTCCCCGTATATATTTAGGATAAACCCGTAGCTTTACGCATACATAATAATGATTAAGAAAATTAGGTAAACAAGTCAAACCTGTAGCATTCACATAACACAGTAAACAGACAATCAAAAACACGCATACACAACATTCACATAACATAGTGTACAGACAATCAAAAACACGCATACACAACATTCACATAACATAGTAAACAGACAATCACAAACACGCATACACAACATTCACATAACATAGTAAACAGACAATCAAAAACACGCATACACAACATTCACATAACATAGTAAACAGACAATTAAAAACTCGCATTCACAACATTCACATAACATAGTAAACAGACAATCAAAAACACGCATACACAACATTCACATAACATTGTAAACAGACAATCAAAAACACGCATACACAACATTCACATCACATAGTAAACAGACAATCAAAAACACGCATACACAACATTCACATAACATAGTAAACAGACAACCAAAGACACGCATACACAACATTCACATGACACAGTAAACAGACAATCAAAACAGGCATACACAACATTCATATAACACAGTAAATAGACAATAAAAAACACGCATACACAACAAAATCTGTTACACTAATAATAAGTGATAAAAAGGCCGTTGCGGATTTAAACAATTTCTAGGGTACAACAAACATTATTCTTACTCTATTGTCATCCCAATACAACGAGACAGTGTGCATAACGAAATCACCGCTAGGCATTTTACTTAATGGTATTTTAGGAACATCAAGCCCTATGACTGTGACTTTAAAGTAGGATATCGTTTAAGCCGGTGCTAGGATATGTGCAAGGTGTTGCATTTCACATTACTTCTCATGAACACTCAATAAAACCGAGTCTGCTACTTTTATCTGTTGTTTGTGTTTGTTTAACTAACTACTAACTTTACTCTAACTAGGCGGCATTGTTATGCAATATACATAATGTGGTTTAGTATACTTTTTTCTATTTCTTGATTATTTTTTTGTTTGTTTTGATTGCGTGTTTTCGTTGACTGTTGTTCTGTGAAGGTTTTATTTATAGCTCGAAGTGTAATATCTACTGTTTTGAAGTGAGGCTTAGCAAACACAGCAAGGAGAGGCTATGTCGTCCTATTCTCCGTGTTTAATGCATTTGAAAGTAAAAGGCACGAACATAATATTTCTATTTATTACAATAATTTGGATCTCGAAATAATATGTCCACACAATTATCGGCGAACACAACATTCCTCGCGTACTTTTTAAACTCCCCAGAATTAACGGCTGTCAATACGGAATTAAGGCTGTCAATAAAGGACGGACATTTGTGTTGCTGAAATGCCTTTTTTCCTCTTTAGTAACGGAGGCTACTGCGAGCGTCTAGAAGCCCGTGATATGAATTATCTTTCAGAAATAGGTTCACGGTAAAGTTCACGTAAACTTGTTATTATTCCAGGGTACGCGTAGACTTTAGGTCATATACCACTATTGCATTTTACATAGGGTTACATTATAGCCTTTTGGCCCTTAAACACATTTTACATACCCAAGGGAACCTTTTAGGTTACTTTATTTTCAAGAACTATCATAGACACACTTAAAAAAGTGAAAATAATTGGAGGTTTTGTAATGCTTTCACCTACTTTCGGTTTGATGACCGTCGGGCTCGCAGCAAATAAATGTGAATTTCTGACAATTTACTATACCTGCAATTTTCTCAACAAAATAGCCTAGATGCAAGAACAAATACAGTTTTGTTTTTTTTATCACCTACTCATATTATTTTGACATTTTATGTACATCAGTTATGATTAAGGCAATTCTACCCAATCAGAAAATAGCTCTTTCGAAAAAGATATACCCTAATACACCCTATACTTTTTTCAGCCAATCAGTAGCCCAAAAACAATAGTGGTATGTGACCAGTTGTGAATATCAACAATAAATACGTTACTGATACATTCTAGATTATATATTAGCATGATTCGGATCAAAATTAAAGATTCAACGTCTTTATAATAGTATAACTAAATACTGAAAAGAGGATCCCTGAATCATGAGATGTAATGTGTGCACAACTCCCACGCCTCTTAGCATCTGCTTAATCGATATTCTACATCAAAAGACACAAAAGTTGGGTCTGTGTAGACCGAACATGAGCTATTGTTTCGGCCGCCATACAGCACTAAACAAAAATTAGTGTGAATGTCAATAAATACTAAAAGACTGATCCCTTCCAAGCCATAAACACAAACAATCGATAAAAATAGCAGACTCGGTTTTATTGACTCTGTTCATAGGAGGAAATGTGAAGTGCAACGCCTCTGACGCCTACTAGCACCGGCTTAAGCGATATTCTATTTCCAAAGCCACACAGATCGGGATTGATGATCCAAAAGGACAAGTAAGTAATAACACTACTGTTTTGTAGTCGGGGCAACGTTTTACGGTCGCCGCACATAACTAAACAATCAATAGTGTGAATGTTAATAAACAGTGAAAAGGACGGCCCATACGATAAAATGGCTAATTTCAAATCACGATAACTTCTAAAATGCTTTAATAAACTATGAACCATTTTCTTATTTAAGTTATTTCAAGTCAAGATAATATATAACCTGGCAAACTATCATATCCACTGTAAATGATAATACTTCTTAAAATGCTGGACTATTTTCAAATATTTTAGACCGTTTCTAAGCAAGTGTTATAAATGAAACCGTTATATTCTAAAAAAAAAGAAAAAAAAGAAAAAATTGAAATATCCCCGTGTGGTTTCCGGTGTAGAATACAATCACTAAAAATGTTGCTAGAGGCAGAAGGTAGGACTCCGTTCATGTTCATTTTATAATTTTTTTATCATGCTCATTCAAGGTCGTCATCGTGACACCGAGTATGCAAACGCGGATACGTGGCTCCATCGTAAATGGAGTTTTTACTATAGAATTTGCACAATTCTGCAGTTCTGCAGGTTAAAAGGTATGAGGCCCTTTCTCCATCTATTATCTTGATGTAAATGGAGGATGAACCTTGCATGAGCCTTGCATGTTCATTCCTGTTAGGCACCATATAACCTTTCATGTGTTGGTGCGCCGTAAAACCCAATTCAATTCCAATTGATAATGAAATCCTAAAAGTCTATATTTCATACATATCAAATACCACATTCAACTTACTACCAAAATCCACTATTTCATTGCTAAGCATAACATAAATAAAATTAAGGATAACACCAACACTTCCGTATATAAATGTAAAACTTTTACAAGTTAATTGAATTGTTCACCCTGTCTAAATACGAAGTCAATTATTATTAATATGATTTATACATTTCAATTTCATCTCGTCATCCACGAACAAAGGAAAAGCATGAGCGAGCTTACTGAATTGTTCATCCTATAATGTAATTGACGTGACATGTAATTGACGTAAACTTAGCTTCATTTATTCATAGGAATGCATATCGAATCAGCTTGATCAACGTTTCTATCCCAGAATTTTCCAAGATATTATAGATAATACAATTACAAATATACAGAATATTTTACATTTTTAAAAAAACAAACAATATATCTTACATCTTTTGATTTCATAAATCAAAAGCGGGAAGTAATGTTTTGCGTTTCTTCTTTGGTATAGCTTCATTAATCAGGATCGCAATCTATCATTATACCTATAGTGCACAATGATCGGGAGACATCTCTCACTGCATGAAATAAGGGATTTAATCAAAACTTAAATTTGCTGAAATGTCGTTAAATTCCATGCTTTTGATTTAGTTGGAATTTAATTTCACTTAAAGAGGCTCTACCTATATCTTTTTGTCCACCAATTGATATATACTTTACTTAATTATAAAGAGGACTATGAAAAAGGTAAATGGGAATAATTTCACCCAATGTAATATGCGTTTTGCTGGGGAAAAACAGGTTTGAAAAGATCGGATTTTTGAAATTGTATTCGTAATTGTTTTAGACAAGCCGATTGCGGAGATTTCCCGATCTTATTCGTTTACAATCGGAACTGCCTCGTCGGATTGGCGAAGAGTTCCGATCGATTCGTTTACTATCGGAACTGCCCCGAATAGTTTGTTTTCGTTCAACTGAATCGCATTGCGCATGTCCGAGAAAATCGTTAAAACTCGTAGTTCTCCGGCAGGAATAAAAGGCTCGGCAGCATTTTATTCAAGATATTGTTTTGATCATAATTATTAATTTACTGAACTGGAATACGAACCATGTTTCTTCTTAGAATACTCATAAAATAGCTTTGTATACATTTAAATGCAGTTATATTGAGTATTTAATATTTTACATTAAAAATCGTGTAGATATAGGTAGTGCCTCTTTAAAGGTAGAATAAAAGTTTGCAACTTGTTTTGGGAATTTAAGTGCATTTAATCGCAAATAAAAAGAAATATAAAAAAGATCGGACAGGGAAAGTAGCATTCAAGGAGGACAGCCAAACACAAAACACAGAAACAAACACGCAAACAGACAAACAAGAAGGCAAAAGCAATAATAAATGCAAACGATATTACAAACAATAGGGCTACCGCCTTGGAACGGTCAGTGGCAAAGTAGGCCACTGGGGGTTTAAACCGGTTCTAGGGTGCACCGAACCTCACAATTACCTACTGTCATCCCAATAAAACAGGACTGTGTAAATAAAGAAATCCCCGCCATGATCTAATCTCTAACCAACAAGGCAGCATCAATAGGCAATATAAGTAAAACATAAATATGCTCGTGTAAATATAATACAAAAACACAATAGCCTAGAAAGCCAAATTGAAGGTACTCAATGACTTTGCAGAAGCCAGAGCAGTAAGAGAATAAACCATTAAGGGCACGACAAGAAAGATCATGGACAAACATCAAGCGCCACCGTCCCAATGGGCTTTAGGTAGGCGACTTCGTAGGGTCCACAGCCTGTCCGGTCATCGTATAATTAATGAGGAAAGCATAGTGGCGAACTGTAAAAGGTCCAGCACCAAGCATGCAGTACGTTGAAAAATGATAGGTAACGATTTTAAAGGTAACGATTTTAAATCAAAATTAAACTATAACAAAAATCAGGTATTTTGTGGAAAATGAAATGCCATTTAGAGATGAATTAAATCTGAAATTTAAGGTGGAATTAAAGTCGCTGATACCTCATTATACTAGGCATTTACGTGTAGTTTAATTGAGATTGAAGTTGTGATTGAATCTCTTCTTTCATGCAGTGTATCACAGTGTTTCTTTCAGCGAAATAATAACAAACGGAATTTATTGAAAATAGATGTAAATATGCGCTTATGAAATTCACATTATGTGACAAATGCAGACTATTTGGAACCAAACACAAAACTGAATGCGTTATTCTTTCTAACATGTAACCATGCAAATTATTTGTTGTCAAACATTAAAACATGCATTCTCTGGACGTATGTTAAATATATACGATTCTACATCGACTGCAATTGAATCTTGCAAACACTGAATGTTTCAGTATTTTCTTCTTTCTAAGTTTGATATACTCGTTCATGGAGAAACATAGATCACTACTGCTATAATTAAATTACTTATATTGTTTTATAGAACTTTTTCCTAATTTCTCTATACAAAAACCAACAAAATTAATAAATATATCGAGTGTGTAAAATAACAAAACATTACTATGAATTATTTTATTTAGTTATGAATGAATAACTTAAGTTCTTTTCGTTTCTCAAGAACGCAATATTTCACTAACTGAAGTAACCTTTACTTTAAGGCACTTTGGACAAACGACAAGATAAAGATAAATAAAAAAAAGAGCTACATGTAGTATAGAACTAAAGATGTCAATTGAACATGAAACATTCATGAACTGACAGCCATTGATCGTTCCGACAACAATTTATATGTCCGCCCTCTATTGTCCGTGAGTCAAATTACAACAAACAATGTAATGTTTTCAATTGTATATTATATTTGTATGTGGGATTGCTTTTTACAGTTGTATTTATATGTTGTACTTTTAGTTGTGCTCATATAAGCTGGATTGCTATTTTGGAACTATGTATTGCTTTTGTATGTTTCGTTTCCTGTCTGTGAATGTGTATCTGTAATTATTCTAACACTAGAGCTGCCCAAGTGTAACTAGAAACTTCAACTGTGGAAAGAAAGTGTCCTTTTAAAAAAGATGATGAACTGAAAACATGACTGGTAATAACTCTTGAATATGAATGAGTCACGTGTGAAGTAGTTTCAAATCGACGAACACCCCACAAGTCGGTATATAAGGAGAAATCGATACGTACAATTTCACATTTTTATTTAGCCTCCGTACAGGTAACATCGATAAATATACGGTTCCAGAATATATGTGATAACAAATAGTTGCCCGGAAAGAGATTTGAACCACAGCCTCGCACTCGTTAGATGTGAAAGATGTACGCTGAACCTTTAGACCACTGCTATTTATTGGTATTTTGTTGCATTTTTAACACTAAATAGGCATTACGTAATAACAAGAGGGTGCACACAAACTCATCAAGCACTAAATAACAAGTCGAGATATGGTTGATTTGAGGCGAGGTATTAGTTTCATATTGATAAGATACAGTATTACACCAGGCAATGTTAATTTACACGTGCGACAATATGGACTGTATATTTATTGATCCATCTTTAGATGCGTTCAAATATGTTAAGTTATTTTGCCTAATAATATATGGTATTTAGTATACTATTTTCTCAAGTAGCGTTGCAATTCAGTGGATACAACACCGAACTTGAAATCAGAAGGTCGTGTGTTCGAGCCCCGAATTAAGCTTTTTTTTTCTGTAAAAATTACTGTTACCTGTGTATAGGTAAGATGTGCACTGGTCGATGTATATACAGTAAATGATTTCTTGCGCTATATTTGCTCGCTTAACTACCCGATTTCGACATGAGCTGATGAATATGAAGTTACAAAAAAAGACACGCCTACAAAGAAGAAATCGATTGATATAGGGACTCTGTAGCTTTAAGCGTCGTACCCACGATGTTTCGACACGTTTTAAGACCCAAATATCAGGTTTTGATCTCGCAAAAATATAAATCCGCTGGACATATTTTATTTCTTATCTGACATGGGTTTTTATATATTAAATACACACATTTTCGAGAGCTTCAACATAATACAAATTCTGACAACATATATTGTAATTCCATCTCTCAACCCCAGGCGAAGAAAATATGCAGCTTTAACCTGCATTTAACAATTTCAATTTGTTGTCGTAACGTTGCTTTAACTATTTCATAACGTTTACAATGGCATCCTAACGGTTGAAGGACGTAATGTCAGAGTTCTTGATTGGAACTTCAAAACCTATTTAATGACAAAAAATCATCGAGTATTTTAATGAACTATATGTTAGATTAGTATATTGTTTGAATTTCGTAGTCCACTAAGTTATAGGGCTTCTGACGAGCAAATCGAACAGGAAAGTAGCATTCGAAAACTATTTGTATACTACTAGTAGTATAACTGTGCCATGACTACTGATGTGTATTTTAGTTTTATACAGGTATTACTTTAATATTTAAAAGATCAATATGTGTATCAATATGCAAACTAAGATATTTACTATTATAATTTAATATAAACTGATAAAATTAGTGTAATGTTCGACACACGTTCAGTTTGACACATTTACATTTTGTTTTATTTATGTTTTATGGAAAACAACATACCCCCACCCACTCTTCTAGAAAAGAAACATGTAAGAAATGTAATATATTTGACTGAACTACATTATATTACATGCAATGAGATTGTTAAGAATCGGGTCATTTACAATGCACCAAGTTGGCCAGTGACTTATATAAGAACGTTAATTTGATATTTATATTTTCAGTTGTGAAACATACACCATGTTTATACGCCTTATTCAAAATATCGATACAATAGTTGGCATGTAATAATATTAAAGCGTTTTTTACTAACGGCAGTTTAGACAATTACACTATGTGGGCTTGCCATGGAGTTTGTGAAGCGCTCATCTTCCTATTAGATAATTTCTTTATTTTTAATGGGATGACAGTAGGATAATTGTGAGGTTTGGTGCACCCCAGAACCTGTTTAAAACCCCAGTGACCTACAATGCCACTGACCGTTCCAAGGCGGTAGCCCTATTGTCAACCATTTTGTGTTTGGGATGTCGTTTGCATTTATTATTACTTTTGCCTTCTTGATTGTCTGTTTGCGTGTTTGTTTCTGTGTTTAATGGTTGACTGTGCTCCTTGAATGCTATTTTCCCTATCCTATCTTTTTTATATTTCTTCTCTTCCTATTAGATAATATGTTCGTCATATATGGAACGAACGTTTATAGACAAAGTGTTGATATCCCTATGGGTACGAACTCTGCAACCCTTGTCGTAGATTTGTTTTTATACTGCTATGAAAGATATGTCATGTGTCTTTCACCAGATACTCAGGAAGATGTTATTGAGGCCTTTAATGACACCTCTCGATATCTGGGTTACAAATTAAACATTGACAACCCTTTCTTTTCTACTAAGGTTACTTATATATACCCTAAAGAACTTCAACGTAACAAAGGTAATATTTCTGATACTAAGGTTTCTTTTCTTGATTTACACCTGGTGAAATAATTAGCAAAATATATGACAAGAGAGATGACTTTAATAGATGGGGATGTTTCCGAAAAACTTCTTATGTGGTATATATGTCTAAACTTATTCGTTTTTCTATAGCTCGTACTCGAGTTGAGGACTTTAATATTCGTAATCTTTGTATAACTAAAAAGCTACTCCATCAGGGTTACCGTTAACATAAACTTCGTAAAACCATTGCAAAATGTTCTTATCGTCACGCTGATCTTATTTCCAAATATAAAAGTAATTTGGGAACTCTTCTGCGACAAGGACTATCACAACCTGACTTCTATGGTGACGTGATTTAAAAACTTCGTAAGATCCTTGGTCATGATCACTTTCATATTATCTTTGTTAAACGTGTTAAAAGGGTTATCAAAAGAGGTTATGACCCTATCATTTTGCAACGCACTGCGTGCTTAGTTGTGGACCCATTTACATTTCGCCACTATGCTTTCCTCTTTAATTGTGCGATGAACGGACAGACTGTAAACCCTATGATGACGTCTACCTAAAGCCCAAAAGGACGGTGACGATTGATGTTTGTCTGCAGTCTTGCCTTATCGTACACTCATTGGTTTATTCTCTTGTTGCTCTGGCTTCTGCCAAGTCACTGAGTACCTTCTTTGTGGCTTTCTAGGCTATTGTTTGTTTTTGTATTTATATACATGTATGCACGAGCATCTTTGTGTTTTACTTAAATTGCCTATTAATGCTGCCTTCTTGGTTAGAGAATAGTTCATGGCAGGGATTTCTTTATTTACACTGTCCCGTTTTATTGGGATGACAGTAGGGTAAGTGTGAGGTTTGGTGCACCCTACAACCAGGTTTGAACACCCATCGGCCTTTTTTGCGACTGACCGTTCCATGTAGCCCTATTGTCAACCTTTTTGTGTTCGTGAATAGCATGTCGTAGACACATGACATACCACCCAGTCACATTATACTGACACCTGACCGACTGCTCATAGAACTACACTTTTTAAGCTAAACGTCAAGTGAGGTAGCTTTATTTTTTATACAAAATTTGATTTCAAACAAGAACAGTTTATAAAGTATTTTGTATTATCGGCCGGAGATTGAACCCTACCGTATGCGAATCGGACGTTCTTCGGCCTTAGAAATCTAATAATTTCGTGGTCCCGCCTTAATTCCATCAAATGATGGGAATACTTATATTTATGGAAGCAGTATTTTTATAACTCAGATTTCGACAATAAAACGCATTTAAAAACAGTTTTAAATGAAAAATGCGACAACCTGTTTAAAATTAATTAAATGTTTCAATTTTACGATATGCATGATATATATGCAAACGTTTTAAGCCGTAATTAAGGTTTTATTTCATACCCCAGCCAACCCCGTTTTCACTTCTTGCAGAAGGGGTTGGGTGGTGTATGAAAGTTGATACTCGGACCACGTAATGACGGCGATAAACTGACGAGCCATTCCGAGTTTTCGTGTCGAGCATATCTGCATGATAAATAATAGTTATTGTTTATAGTTACAGCAACCGCGTTGAGATATGTTGCCGATTAGCCAATACACGCGTACTGTAGCATTAATATCGTTACATTAATTGTTTTCCCTTATCAACCATTGACACTAATCAAACACGAATACCAGCTAATAGTACCTGAAATTAGATAGAAATGTGATATTGTGAGTTCGCATTTATTTGGTTAGTATCCACCTGATTAACATTGTTTGTAACTAGCTTAATTAATGCCATTTGTACTTGCACAGGTTCGTGCGTTGCTGTGATACTAAAGCAACTGCACACTTAGCCAGTTATTGTATTCTGCAAGCACAATGTGCTTTTTAAATGGACACACGGCAATCATGATTTGTTTAAATCTTGCATCGAATTTTAATCTTAACACGGATATATTTTCTGCATAAATGAGATATAGAGTCCGAACGCAATGGTATTGTAGGTCCGCACTGTTCTGCAAACAAGGACTTGATAATAAAAGGAAAGAGACAAAAAAACACAGAAAGGGTGGTGAAGACATGGTTACCGACTTTGAACGGTGAACGGTTACATACTTTGACCGGTTAGCTTGAATCGATTTTATATGCGCACAATCCTCGCTATGATCCTGTTTTTAGCGCCCAAATAGACAAGACAGTGTAAACAAAACTACATCCCATCAAAAGGAATTCTCTAACAATAAAGTCCACATCCAGAGAAACAAACTAAAGAAACACATACAAAAGTATAACCATCTCAGGATGTATCCGAAATTGTACTGAACAATCATAGTAGTTGAAGCTAAAGAGAAAACCAATCTAGGGTACCACCAGAAATCCCGAGAGACGAAAGTTCATGCACCCACCTCCCTTAGTTGGGGTTTCAGTAGGTACAATCATAGAGTCCCAAGAGGTAGTCCAGTCATCGGACAAGTGAAACGTGAAGCGTAATGACTGACTACCAAAGGGTTATATCCTTTTCTGACGAACTTCTTGATCAACTTGCATGAAAAATAAATTTACAATTAATTATTTCCAATCAATTAGAAATTAGAAATGCTTTGTTTCATATTAATAAATGTTCATTACCACCAATAATATATTATAAGAGAAAACTGTTTTGATTAATATAACTAAATGTTCATTATATTCGACCAATACGATATTATAAGCTATGGTAGAATAACATAGAACAATATAAAAAATACAAATATGTTTACCTTTTTTAAATAGATGGAGCAATGTTTAAAGTCAAATAGATACTGACGGCTTATTACATAGAAGTGATGCTTTTAATAGTTGATAGATAATTCAGACTGTCGTGTGTCCGTTAACACGGTGTATAGAAATTATTCCTGCTTCAGAAAGGGGTGGTTTGATATATGATAAAAAATTCAAATTCGGTTAAAACTTACCCGCAATGTTTATGTTCACTTCCACAAGGAATCATATTCTAGATAACAATATCAGAACAGAGTAATAGTATTGAGTTCACATAGACATGTGACAAAAGTAATGTATGGCCATTAAAAAAGTAATTTCTCTACCCGTGCGTAATTCAATAACTAATGACATAACTAAATAGATGTTTATCTAGTATATGTGAGAGAAAGCACAACTGAGAAACGTTTTATTTTGTCATTTTAGTTGTTGACGTGTTATTCCTTATTTTTCTTAGTTACAATGAACTCGATATGTGAATGTTGTTGAAAACGGACAACCAATTATTTCCCTAATTCTTTTTCTTGCCTTTGGTCGTTGTCGGATTTGGGGAACACAAGTATTTGTTTCAATCATTTGCAAGTCAAAATCTAATACAGTGGCTGTTGATTTCTATGTTCAAATATATAAACGCTGTCAAAACTAGACAGTCAGCGTCTACACTAACTTAACTACAATTCCTTCGTTTGTATACGGCCTTGTACTGTAGAACTAGGGAATGAGACAGTTGTTGAAAGCTGGCATTTAATATAAACCACATTCTCCTTGTTAGTCATAGATAAATTAGGTCTAGAGGGAAAGCAGCATACAAGGACGACAGTCAACCACAAAGCACAAAAACAAACATGCAAACAGACAAACGAGAAGGCACAAATAATAAAAATGCAAACGACATCACAAATACAAAAGGGTTTATAAGTCGAACATATAGCATTCACATACCACAGTAAACTTACAATCAAAACACGCATACGCAACAAAAACTATTATAATAATAATAAGTGACAAAAAGGCCGCTGGGGATTTAAACAGTTTCTATGGTGCAACAAACATCATTCTTACTATATTGTCATCCCAATAGAACGAGACATTTAAATAACGAAATCCCTGCTAGACATTTTTCTCTAAAAACAAGGCAGCATTATTATGCAATATACGTATTGTGGTTTAGTATACTTTGTTTCTATTTCTCTATTACTTGTTGTTTGGTGCATGTCTTCCTTCACTGCGTCTTGTGAATTTTTTATTTATTGCATGAAGTTTATATCTACTGTTAGGTGAGGTTTAGGAAACAAAGGAAAGAGAGACTCTGTCGTGCTATTCTCCGCTTTTAGTCCCGACTAACATATTTGAAAGTAAAAGGCACGAACATAATATTTCTATTTATTATATTAGACTAGATTTAATTTGATGTTTTCGAAATAATATTTGTTCATTGTCCACACAATTATTGGCAAACACAACATTCTTCGCGTACTGTTTAAACTCCCAATAAGTAGCGGCTGTCAATAAGGTACATGTATGGACAGTTGTGTGCTGAAAGGCACTATATTCGCTCTCATTTCTTACGTCAAGAAGCCAGTGATAACTTTCTGTCTGGAATAAATTCAAGATTAAATGCACGTAAACATTTTATTATTACAAAGTACGCGTAGACTGTTGTGAATGCTAAACATACGATATGCTGCTGATACATTGTAGAGTATACATTAACATGATTCGCATCAAAATGAAGGATTCAAATAAAAGATTCGACGTTTTGAAAATAATATAAATAAATAAGAAAAGGGGATCCCTTGGTAACAACAAATACAAACAAGAGAGAAATGTAGCAAACTCGGTTTTAAAGTCTGCTTATGAGAGGTAATTTACACTGTCCTGTTTCAATGGGATGACGAAAGGGTAAGTGTGAGGTTTGGTGCACCCTAGAACCGGTTTAAAACCCCAGTGGCCTACTTTGCCACTGACTGGTCCAAGGCGGTAGCCCTATTGTCAACCCTTTTGTGTTTGTGATGTCGTTTGTATTTATTTTTACTTTTTACTTTTGCCTTCTTGTTTGTCTGTTTGCGTGTTTGTTTCTGTGTTTCTGTATTTTGTCCTCCTTGAATGCTACTGTCCCTGTCCGATCGTTTTATATTTCTTTAAACGATATTTTACACAAAGATTCGGCTTGAGTATATCAAACATTAACTATTTTACGGCCGCCACACAGCAATAAACAAACGCTAGTGGGAATGCCAATATATACTCAAAAGGATCCATTGGTAGCAACAAAAAACAAACAAAAGATAAAAGTAGTAGACTCGTTTTTAAAGTCTGTTCATGAAAGGTAATGTATATTGCAACACTTCCCACGCCTCCTAGCACCAGTTAAGCGATAGTCTACTTCAAAAGCCACATACATTGGGCTTGATGATCCCAAATGACCAGTAAGAATAATACTACTGATTTGTAGACTGTGCAACTTTTATTAATAAATACTGAAAAGGACGGCCCAATACGGTGAAATGGCTATTAATAAATCACGATAACTTCTAAAATGATTTAATGAACTATGACCCATTTTCCAAGCTATTTCCAGTCCAATGATTTAATAAATTCCAAACTATCACAAACACTGTAAATGATCAAACTTCTTAAAATACTGGACTATTTTTCAAAAACTATAGCTCATTATTTCAGTTACACCATTTCCAAATAAATGTTACAAATGAAACCGTTAGTTCTAAAAAAAAAGGAAGTTTGTTTTGACATTGGAAACATAAAACTCTATATTTCATATATATCAAATACCACTTTCAGTTTTGACTACTCAAATTCACTATTTCATTGCTGAGCATAACATATTAGTATGAACGTTAACACCAACACGTCCGAATATAAAGGAAAAGCTTTTACAAGTTAATTGAATTGTTGAACCTGTCTAAATGTACGAAGTGCCATATTATGATTTGGACACCTCAATTTCATCACGTAGTCCACGAACAAAGAATAGCATTAGCACGTTTATTGAGCTGTTCACCCTATACACAAACATGTCAAATAAATGGCACAACATTAGCTTCATTTATTCATTTATTTATAGCAATTCATATAGAGTGCAGCTAAATCAACTGTTCAATCCCAAGATATAATAGATACAGAGGATCTTACATTCATGCTAATTTCTAATTTACATAATTTTATGAAACGGCGTGTTCAGGATATCATTGTTGTCGACGACCCTATTAAAGATCTTATTAATTAACAAAACATCTAAAGATAACACCCTTAACGTCTATGCATTGTTTATGAAGATATAAAGTCTGTAATATGCTGCTGTTAATCGAATGATATATGGCTGCATTAGAATTTTGTTTTAGATAGAAAATACTAAAACAACAAGTAACACAAAATGATATCCCTTAAAATTTTCATTATTAATAGGATACGGGTTTGATTCAAGAAGATGTACAAACTTAGGATGTACAACTTTGCAATCGTTTTACATTAAATACAGTACTGAAATGGCTTAAATGTTAAAAGCGGAACTTCAACATTTATGAATTTCGTGATACAAAGTGTACAGTGATTACATTGTATACAACAGCACAGTGTGTCCTTTCTTAAACTAGCTGCAACCGTGTTGTTTTTGTTTTTTGTAAAACATCTTACATATTTCGATTTTTTAGGAATATCAGGGAAATTACATGTGAGGTATATAAATTATATAGCGGGAAGTCCCGATTTGAGTTTCTGCTTTAGTAAAGCTTCATTTATCAGGATCACACTCTATTATAAGACATATAGTGAACAATAGTTGTCAATATTACGAGACAACTACCACAGCGTTCCTTTCTAAGACATTATAAAGAAAACAGAATTTATTGAATATAGATGTAAATATGTGCTTATGAAATTCGACAGTATGCGGCAAATGTAGACTAGTTGGTGCCATATGAGCATCGATAACACGTAACTGAGTGCGTTATTCTTCTAACACGCAACATTCACATTATTTGTTGTCATACAATAAAACATATATTTTATATCCGTATGTTATTAATATACGAGTCTGTGTCGATTGCAATTGTATCTTGTAAACACTGTACGTTTCTGTATTTTCTTCTGGCTAAAACGCTACACAGTCCCGTTTTATTTGGGTGGACAGTAGGGTAAGTGTGATATTTGGTGCATCCTAGAACCCGGTTTATTCACCAGCGGCCGTTTTTGCCACTGACCTTTCCAAGGCGGTAGCCCTATTGTCAACCCTTTTGTGTTTGTGGTGTCTTATTTGGCTTTGTATTCATCTTTAAATTTGTTCTTTGTTTCTGTGTGTGTTTGTGGTTGAATGTCATCCTTGAATGCTGCTTTTCCTGTTCCATGTTTATATCTATATTTACTTTACGGTACTTTGGACAAAGGCCAAGATAAAAACAAAGTTCAGCTCCATGTAATACAAAACTGAAAATCGAAATCACGACATTTAACGTAAATTGAAAATGAAACTATTCATGCTGCTTTACTGGTTAGAGAATAGTTCATGGCGAGGATTTCTTTATTTACCCTGTCCCGTTTTAGTGGGATGACAGTAAGGTAAGTGTGAGGTTTGGTGTAACCTAGAACATGGTTTGTTTTGCCACTTACCGTTCCAAGGCGGTAGCCTATTATCAACCTTTTTTGTGTTGTTGACGTCATATGCATTTATTCTTGCCATTCATGTTTGTCCGTTTGCGTGTTTATGTGTTTACCGTGTTCTGCGAAAGCTGCATTTCCTGTTTATACTTACGTTCATGAACCTGCAGCCACTGGGTTCCAACATTCAGTTTATAAATCCTCCCTCTGTTGTCCGTGAGTCTATAATACTGAAAAAGGCTTACGTTGGAGCAACAAACGCAAACAAGAGATAAACATAGCAGACTCGGTCTTATTGAATCTGTTCATGAGAGGTATTGTGAAGTGCAACAACTCTCAGGTATCCTAGCACCGGCTAACGCGATATTCTACTTTAAAGTTCCAACAAACATTGGTAATGTGTTTCATTGTATTTTAGAATTATTTGTGGGTCTACATGCGCCTTTTTACAGGTGTAAATGTGTATTGTACCTTTGGTTTTGCTCATTTAAGCTTTACTGACATATAGGAATTATGTATTTTGCTGTTGTTGTTTCGTGTATTGTCTGTGCCTGTTTATCTGTCATTATTCAAACACAAGATCCGCACAAGTGTAACTGGAAACTTCAACTGTGGAAAGAATGTGTCCTAGAATTAAGGTTGTGAACTTGATATTCCCCTTTCACGAATCATGCTCAAATATACACTAAATCTATAAATTGTTATAGTTGTTTAAAGAAAATAACGGATCGACTCAGATTGAAGTTAGCAATATATAAAATGTTCAGAAACACACCTTTAGAACAACCTCTATTAATTATGTCAGAAAATTCACGATCCTAGCAGATACAATTTCAAATAATACGAGTATATATATAATTATATACTTTAGAGACAACGCAATATAACGGAAAATTCTAGAGAATTTAAAAACCGGAAGAAACAAAATACCAGCATATGGTTATATTGATGACGAAGAACATGGTTTGCGTCTTTGTCAGAAAATAAACAAGTAAAAACAATTATTAGAATAACACAGCATAGAAATGTTTAAGTTCTGTGTTGCTTTAAAGTAGAATATCGCTTAAGCCGGTACTAGGAGGCGTGAGAGGTGTTGCATCTTATAATTAACTCCCATGAACAGATTCAATAAAACCGAGTCTGTTACTTTTCTCTTTTGTTTGTGTTTGTTGCTTCCAAGGGATCGCCTTTTCAGTATTTATTGGCATTCACACTAGCGTTTGGTAAGTGCTGTGTGGCGGCCGTAAAAAGTCGCCTCGACTACAAATCTGTAGTGGTATTATTGACTGCTCATCAAACCCATTATGTGATGCTTTAAAGTAGAATATCGTTTAAACGGGTGCTAGGAGGCGTTACATCATATACTTACCTTTCATGAACAAACTAAAATAAACCGAGTCTGCTACTTTTCTCTTTTGTATGTGTTTTTGCTTCCAATGGATCACATTTTTAGTATTTTTTTATATTCCAACAATAAGATATTACAACTTAAAAATGCTTTGGTTAATATTACTAAATGTTGATTATTGGAGAGCACTGTAATAACAACACATAATTTTTTTTTTTTTAAACTTTAATAGATTTGGCAAATATTGGGCGTGGCATGGATTGAATGTTTAACAATTGGGCTGCCGGTAAGCACAAAAGACCATTATGGCAAGCCCTTACAGCAGAAAGCATAAAGCAATAAAGCAAATTGAATATTACAATATTAAGGACATAAATACATGTGCACCAAATTAAATGTTCATTATGAAAGCAACTTTTCTGATAAGCATTTAAGCAAGTGTTGAAAGCACGGTTGAGATTCAAGCATAATTACAAGTGCACCGAAATCAATCAATTTAAAATGTTTTTTAGCAATTCGTACGGACAGCAAATTTGTATATAATTTATGTTTAGATTACAATTCAGTCTCTGGGTATACAGGAGCTGAATAAAGTTAAACTGAAACGTATATGTCCTTCCTTTCACACCTTCGCTGCCCGCCGATAATTAAACACTACAACATTTAACACATCAACTAGTTATAGTCCAAAAGTTCCAGCAAGTATATAAGTGCACGTAATGTCCATGCCACGCCAGTAATTGTTGACTAGGTAAGTGGATCCAGATGAAGACATCAACTGAAATATATAATTCAGAGAAAGCAACATGATCTTGCAACATAAAACACTGCAACATGATCTTGCAACATAAAACACTGTAACGATATTAATTGCAACATAAACAAGTATCTTTTGAATAGAAGTCTTGACAAATAGCGAAAAGTCTAAATGAACTTGTAGGCTTCATAACGACTGCTCCCAACTAAATTCCCTAATGTTTATTTCGCTCTTCGGGGCATTTCATTTTATAAGATACAGAGACCATACGCCGTACGACATGGGGAATACATTAAAGAAAGCTAACTCCATGTCCACCGCCATATGCATGCCATCTTCGGGATGGTTAAAATTGTGTGCGGTTGATTTTATGAATATTAAGTTCTGCTCAACCCGGGGCTAGAGGACGTGAGCGGTAGCTAGCATATCTCACTCCCACTCATGAACAGTCTCAACCAAACCGAGACTGCAATATGTCGTATGTGTCGTGCTCGGCCGTTTGCAAAGGCCCATTATCATACTCTTTTTGTCAATGTGATGACACTAGTGTCGATTTAAATCAATGATCCTTTGGGTCGGGAGGGAGGGAAATTAAGTTTTTAACTGTAAGCTCAAAAAAGGTCATACCTCTCTGTTAAAATCTTGACAGCCGGTGTGCATGTAGAAAAATGCACCGTGAAATTTACTCAATCTCAATAATTACCTACAGCTAGTGTTCCTCCAATAACCGTTGACTATAACAGATATTATAGTCAGTATTATTGGAGAGCACTGTAATAACAACACATACATTTTTTTTTTTTAAACTTTAATAGATTTGGCAAATATTGGGCGTGGCATGGATTGAATGTTTAACAATTGGGCTGCCGGTAAGCACAAAAGACCATAATGGCAAGCCCTTACAGCAGAAAGCATAAAGCAATAAAGCAAATTGAATATTACAATATTAAGGACTTAAATACATGTGCACCAAATTAAATGTTCATTATGAAAGCAACTTTTCTGATAAGCATTTAAGCAAGTGTTGAAAGCACGGTTGATATTCAAGCATAATTACAAGTGCACCGAATTCAATCAATTTAAAATGTTTTTTAGCAATTCGTACGGACAGCAAATTTGTATATAATTTATGTTTAGATTACAATTCAGTCTCTGGGAATACAGGAGCTGAATAAAGTTAAACTGAAACGTATATGTCCTTCCTTTCACACCTTCGCTGCCCGCCATATGGATGGGTGCCCGAACACTCCAAGTCCTAGAGTGTTCAGGCCCCCATCCACCGCCAAAAATAGGGGAAACATTTTTTGGCAGCAGCGAAGAGTGACCACCAAAAGCAAAGTATCCTAATGCCACGCCCAAAACAAAACCGGTCCAAGGAATATATTTTCCTTATCACTGCCTACTTTTAGTGATAACTTTGACTATGACTATTGACTATAAACCCCAGAGCTACACAAACAGACACACACACACTCTGTAGTGTGGAACCCTGCAGAGAAGTTGTTATTTTGAATCGACACAGCACAGAAGGGTTTATAAGTTGGTGACCATGCACTAACTGCTTTAAAGGGCTGTGTATTGACTAGGGACAGGCCGAAAAGAAACAGATAACTGAACTTCAATGAACCCATTGCAAAAATACCTGGTGCTGTATAAATAAAACATCAACCTGGTGCAGGATAATGAAACCTCATTGATCTAAAAGGATTGGCCCAACAATAAACCAATGATCAAATGGAATACCCTTAAATTGAGGCATTATGATAAGTATGTAACTTTTATCCAAGTTTTGAATATGGACACCACTGAAAAAGCACTGTCGATGCATTAAATATGGATGTATTAAACAAATGTAGGGAGATATTCCCAAACTCTACACGACATAGTTTCGAAAATCACAAAGGTGCTATATAGCGAAAGTTTTTCTTGTATAACAAGTAAAAAGTGGAACTTTACAAACAATACCAACACTGGAGGACTCTATGACCTGTTCCACACATTGCATCCGATACCGACATAACTTTTGACTGGTGTTAAGACAACTTGATGGTTACACAAAATACCAACACTGGAGGACTCTATGGTTACACAAACTGAAATATAGGGCAAAATGTTCGAGAGAATGAAACAAATTAAATCTTGAAAGAAGTAATAGAGATCCAATCATAATTAAGCATCAGCAGCAACAGCATTCGTATATAAAAATCTGTAATGAAGACATCATTGTACGCAAACTGAATAATTGTAAAGCTGATCGCTAGACGAAAAGCATTGGATGTTTTATAACAGTCAATTTAGAAGAAAGGAGGCATGAATTGATTTTAAACTGTTAAACAGTATTAATTCAAATGAAAAATAATGCCAAAACCAAGACAATGCTTCCGCACTATCATAGACGCACGTCCCGACAGTATGACGTAACCTACCGCTCTGGGTCATGAATATGCATTGCATCCATTGTCAGAACAACACCTTTTATTAGCAACAACAGTCACGGCAGCAAGTTAAAATTAGCTGATATCAACAAACTGTTGAGATATACTTATCCGCAGTAAGAAAACATATTGCCTAAACACTCCAAATACATGGTTAGCATCATAAAACACGATTACACCAACAGCCTTGGAGTTAAATAATAGCAGCAGGAGCTGAAAACATAGTGCACAACAACGATAATGATAACAGCAGGCTAACATTATGGCGTAATAGACATTTCTCCCATAAGTAGATGGTTTCCAACAGATTATTCCTCTATAAATGGTTTTCATAATAGTTATTAAATAATATTTTCAGTAGCTATGGACATCATCCGCAGAATGACAACAATTATATTTAGCTCTGCCTTGAGTCGAATAATAATATTTTTCTAATATGACTCACTGTTATTTACAGTTTTTAATTGCCTCTCGAATGACTCAATAATTATTATTATTTTCATTGTTTTTGCAAATTGAATCAATTTGAGTTGAAAATGTGGTCTAACTACTGTCATTACAAACAGGATATTGTTTTTATTTTGATACCATTTTCAATTTCCTAGTGTGAACTGTTTGCAGTAACAAACAATCTACCGCCACCATATCTACAATGAACTTGCAATTTGCATACGCCTGGTGGAAAAAAGATATGATAATTTTTTATTTTATTTATTTATTTATTTATTTATTTATTTTTTGGTGATTTTTGCATTATCTACGACAACAGCATTATAAAGCGTATAAAAATGAGTCCTGTTTCCCGGAGGCTGTGATCTGTTCCTCTATCTGACGAACGTCTTGTGTACGGCCTTTTCTGCAACCAATCGAGTCACTCAACGATATGTGACGTCACTGAAAAGCTGAACGTACACCCTTTGGATCGGCTGGGAGGCAACCACTGACTTTTCCAGGTGGGATCATCAACCACGTTACCGGCAGAGAACTAACCATCGAACTGTTCGGCTCGCTTTCCACGACTCATTATCCAGTGTGATTATGAAAACAAAAAAGAGGCGTACAATGTATAAACCTAGCACAAATGAGTACAGATGGAGGACAAATGAAATTAAATCATAAATAGTAATACCAATTATTGTAATAACTAATTGTGCAGACTTCATGTAGATCTAGTCTGTTTATTTTTATTGTATTGATTTTTTTTGATTTTTTTTTAATTTTATTTTTATATTATTAGTATTATTATATATATATTATTATTATTATATTTATTTAATTATTATTATAACCCCACTATTATTATTATTCCCAACACCCAAAAACTCCCTCAGTCGAAACGCACCGAGACCCATAAAGATGCTGTAGCATTTAAATATGATATACACTTTAGATTCCTTTAGCCAGCCAGTATATTTCCATTGACTGATATATAACCCCCAGAGGGCAAGGCACACTGCCTGTAGTATTTTGGAAGAGATTGAAATCAGTTCACATACGATCATCACTAAATAAAGATTCACTATTACAGACGTCTTGTTCTTTTAACACAACCATCAAGCGTTGCACTTGCAACAGTCCTAAACATATTCAGTTAAAAAGTAGTCTAGCGAGACGCAACACAACCACATTGTTCTAATTTAGCATATATATAGAAACAGCTGATTGACCCACTTAGCGCGAACATAGATGAGATTCACCTATCAGATTATTTAGTAACAGCGTGGGAATTAACAGCGTGGGGAAATATGACTCACTCCACATTTCGGCAATATTAATTAAATGATTTATGAGAACGTTTATTTAAAATAAATATCAATGAGAAAGGGAATCTCACAGGATATAAACAAAGGAAAAGACGAAATAAAGCTTATGTAATAAGTTTGAAAGAAAAAGTTGGTCCGACGAGAATCGGAAATGGCCGTCAAACAAAGGAAAATAGAAAACGTTATTTGCATCCTGCCACAACGTGAACATCTGTATGAATAAATTGAAACGAATACGACCTAATCGAAGCTATAATCACGAGCAACAAGATTATTACAAAATCATAGATCCTGCGAGTCTAATTTCAAGGAAATTAAGTTTTTAACTGTAAGCTCAGAAAAGATCATACCTCTCTGTTAAAATCTTGACAGCCGGTGTGCATGTAGAAAAATGCACCGTGAAATTAACTCAATCTCAATAATTACCTACAGCTAGTGTTCCTCCAATAACCGTTGACTATAACAGATATTATACTATTTAGTCAGTATTATATACGACCAATAATATATTATAAGCTATGGTAGAATAACACCGAACAAAATGAATAATAATTCAAATATATTTACCATTTATTTAAATAGATGAGACAAGTTTTAAAGTCAAATAGATTCTGACTTATAATACGGAAGTGATGCTTTTAATGGTTGACATACAATGCAAGACTACCTCGTGTCTCGTATAAACACGGCATATCGGAATTATCTTTATTATATTGTTTGAGACAGGGTTGTTTCCATTTATTATCAAATAATCAACGTTTAATGTTTGTCTGCAATCTAGTCTTGTCGTTCCTCCAATGGTTTATTTCCTTGTTGCTCTAGCTTCTGCCAAGACATTGAGAACCTTATTTGTGGCTTTCCAAGCATTTGATTGTTTTGTGTGTTTTTTTTATTGATATAGATATACGAGCATCTTTGTGTTTTACTTCCATTGCCTATTGATGCTGTTTTGTTGGTTAGAGAATAGTTCATGGCGAGGATATTTTTATTTACACTGTCCAGTTTTATTGGGATGATAGTAGTGTAAGTGGGAGGTTTGGTGCACCCTAGCACCTGGCTTAAAACCCCAGCGGCCTTTATAGCCATTGACCGTTCCAATGCGGTAGTCCTATTGTCAACCCTTTTGTGTTTGTGACATCATATTTCTTTATTAATTTTGCCATTCCTGTTTGTCCTTTTGATTTTTTTATGTTTACGTTATATAGTGTATGTATAATATGCTGCTGTTATTCGAATTGTACATGGCTGCATTGGACATTTCTTTTCGGTAAAAAAGCCTAAAACAACAAGTAATGCACCAACTGTTATCCCTTTAAAGTTTCATTATTGATAGAATACGAGTTCTTTGTCGATGAACACACTAAAGATGTCAAAATAAGTATAAAAGTCGAAAAGTTTTTTTTTTAATCGTTTAACATTAAAGAGGCTGTACCTATATATAATTGTCCACCAATTGATATAAACTTTACTTAATTATAAAGAGGACTATAAAAAAGGTAAATGGCAATAATTTCACCCAATGTCATATGCGTTTTGCTGGGAAAAATAAGGATTAAAAAGATCGGATTTTTGAAATTGTATTCGTAATTGTTTTAGACAAGCCGATTGCGGAGATTTTGCGATCTTATTCGTTTACAATCGGAACTAACTCGTCTGATTAGCGAAGAGTTCCGATCGATTCGTTTGCTATCGGAACTGCGACGAATAGTTTGTAATCGCATTGCGCATGTAAGAGAAAATCGTAAAAACTCGTAGTTCTCCGGCAGGAATAAACGGATGGGCAGCATTTCTTTCAAGATATTGTTTTGATCATAATGAATAATTTACAGAACTGGAATACGAACCATGTTTCTTCTTACAATACTCATAAAATAACTTTGTATACATATAAATCCAGTAATATTGAGTATTTAATATTTTACATTAAAAATCGCGTAGATATATGTAGTGCCTCTTTAAATACACTACTGAAATGGCTCAAATGTCGAAACGGAACTTTAACTTTTATGAATTTCGTGTTACAAAATTTACTCTGATTTAAAAGTATGCAACAACACATTTGTCCTTTTGTTTTTTGTTGTTTTAGACCTATACAGCAAGAGAGTTGGCATCATGCGAGCCATCTACCACATTGTTATTTTCAGTGAAATAATAAAAAGAAGAATTTATTGAATATAGCTGGAAATATGTGTTTATTGAATTCGCCAGTAAGCGGCAAATGTAGACTGTTTGGTGCCATATGAACATCGATAACACTGGATGAGTAATACCTTCTTATACGCCATGCACACTCAATGGTGTGGAATTCAGCATTCCGTGCGTAAGAAACTACAATGTGCAACTCTTAAAATATAGCATGCATTCTCAAGCCATAGTTTGAATATATACGATATTATGTCGATTGAAATTGTCTCTTGAAAACACTGTATATTTGAGTAGTTTATTTTATTGAAAATACTCACTTTTCTTCCCTTTGCAAGTAGTAAATACTCATTCATGGTGATACATAAGCCACTATTGCTATTAAGTTACATATATTGCTGAATATACTTTCTATAATTTCTCCGAATATCAGCGCATCAGACTGTGCAACTATGAACGAAATTAATAAAGCTATCGACGTTGTGTAAAATAAAAATACTACTAATCATTATGACAATGATATAAAGAATACGACTTTTAAAAATCACATTTATAATTGCTGGAGTAAAAATCTAAATCAAGATTCATTTCAACGTACTGTATGCTTGGTGGTCGACCCTTTTACAGTTCGCCACTATGATTTCCTCAGTAATTGTACAATGACCGGACAGGCTGTGGACTCTATGATGACGCCTACCTAAAGCCCATTGGGACGGTGGCGTTTGATGTTTGTCTATGATCTTTCTTGTCGTGCCATTAATGGTTTATTCTCTTGTTGCTCTGGCTCTGCCAAGTCATTGAGTACCTTCATTGTGGCTTTCTGGGCTATTGTTTTTTTCTGTATTATATTTGCACGAGCATAATTATGTTTTACTTATATTGCCTATTGATGCTGCCTTGTTGGTTAGAGATTAGATCATGTCGGGGATTATTTTATTTACACTATCCTGTTTTAATGGGATGACAGTCGAGTAAGCAATAGGGCTTCCGCCTTGGAACGGTCAGTGGCAAAGTAGGCCACTAGGGCTATAAAACAGATTCTAGGGTGCACCAAACCACACACTTTTCCTAGGCTACCTTATTTTCTGTTTACTTTGATACCATTAAATACATGTATACTATTATTATGTTTTGACATGTGCTGTACTTATAAATTATGTTTTTGCGTTACTAAAGGATAATCTAAGCAATGAACTAGTAATCTACTCGTATATATAAAAGTCAAACAGGAAATGTATCATTGAGGAAAACAGTCAACCAGTTACACGCATAGAAACAAACCTCACTACAAAGATGAATAAAAAGCAAGTTATGGTAAACATAAAAAATACATTGTGGTAGACACTGTTAGGCTTCTTGATGAATCTCGTTGAATCAAATGCATATAAACGCTCTCGTGTGAGAATATGCATCTATTATGCTGATTTCACTGTATTTTGTTTGGTACAATGATTCACACTGATACCGTTTCTTTTGTTGTTTATTTGTTTGGTGTTTTGTTGTTGTTGTTATTGTTGTTGTTGGCTTTGTTTTTTTGTTGTTGTTTTTTCAAAATTAATATTAAACAATTGTACTCGAGGAATTATGATAAGTACTCTGGTTCACACAATTTATCATCAGTCCAATCATAATAAACTCCATAACATCTAGATATGTTAACTTCTGCGATCAACTGTTAGGAAAACGTGCAACACGGGGCTAGAGGGCGTGAGCGGTAGCTAGCATAGTTCACTACCGCTCATGAACAGACTCAATCAAACCGAGATTGCAATATTGTGTATGTGTCGTGTTCGGCCGTTTCCAGAGTTCATTATTATACTCTTTTTTTAATGCGTGTGGTTCCTTTCATGAACGGGCGGATGCAAAACCAAAACAAGAATGAGACATCGTTGTGGGTATACACAAACTGCAAAATATTGCCCGAGGACGTTGTACTACATTTCATATAGTTATAATATACTTAGAAAATCAATAGCACTAAATCTTCAAGCTTCGCAACAATTCAAAACGTTGATTCTACTGCTGTTTCAGTACATTTCGAGACATATTGAGATATTTCTCTTTATTTATATCTTTACAAATACGTTTAAAGAGTATCGTTTACTAACTTCTCTGGGTATGAACGTTTTGTTAGGGATATATTTGATAGGAAGTATCTATATAAACATTTTCATGCCTATAATTCGTCGATGAAAAAAGAAAAATAGCGAGGTTGTGTTCATATAAAATCGATTTAAGCTAATCAGTTGGCCGGTTGGCCTGCTGAACGTTACAATTCTATTTCCTTGTCTTCAATACTCATTACTTCGAGTAGTGTCGTTATCGTAGAATTTAATTTTATCCTTTGATTTAGTGTATGGTACAGTGTGGTATTAAGGTGTCATTACGTTTAAGTGCTGTCACAGTGGTATTATCTGATTTGTTAAAAAACACAGAAAAGGGGATCCTTTGGAAGCAACAAACACAAACCAGAGATAAACGTAACAAACTCGGAACTGTTCAGGAGAGGTAATGTTAGGTGCAACACCTCTCACGCCTCCTAGCACCGATTTAAACGATATTCTACTTTAAAGCCACAAAGAGTGGACCTGATGATCCCAAAGAACAGTAAGTAATAACACTACTGATTTGTAGTCGGGTATCTCTTTACCGCGCCACACAGCACGAATTATTAAGTTAGTGTGAATGTCATTAAATTCTGAAAAAGGGATTCCCTGGAAGCAACAAAAACAAAAAAGAGACAAAGTGCAGACTCGATTTTATTGAGTCTGTTCATGTGTAGTGCTAAACCTCTCACGCCTCCTAGCTGCGGCCTAGGCGATATTCTAAAGTAAAACCAAACAGATTGGGCTTGATGATCCCAAAGGACCAGTAAGTAATAACACTAATGGTGTGTAATCGGTGCGACTTTTTACGGCCGCCACGATTCATGTCGAGCATAATATCACGTGCCAGCTTTATCTATGAATTCAATAATAAACAAGCACTCAAGTTAGATTCTCTATTAACGATTGAGATGTTTTCCTCAATAATATATCATCAAAGCAGGACATAAAGAGCCGTTAGTGACCTTTCTTCTGTGCCATCCATTCTAGCAAATGCATTGTTTTCCAGTTGAAAGCCTTCAGAATCTCTCTAGTTGTCGATTGGAAATATTTAAATATAAATATAACGGAATTGCTTAATACTTTACCCGACTTAGTAACAGAGTATGCCCTGTAATGTTTATTTTTTGTACATATTTGTTTTAAATACGATTGTAAACTTTACCAATAATATCTTTTGACCTTGTCCTACTGTAAAATAATCGGTTGTTTTCAGAAAGCAATGTTTCCAACTTTTATTATTTGCCTTCTCAAAGATAAATATAGAAGTCAAACAGGAAATGTAACATTCAAGGACCACAGTCAACCAAAAGCACGCATAGAAACCAGCAACAAATATAAAGATGAATAAAAGACAAGATATGACACCACAAACATAAAATGATTGACAATAGGGTTACCACCTTGGAACGGTCAGTAGCACTTGTATATACTATCTGCCCGCATATAATCTCTGAAATGTAGAAGTCCCTTAAAGAGGCAAATTATAGCTTAGCAATCGCGAATTAGATGTAATGAGCTGATATGAACGCAGTCGCCAACTTAATAAGGCTCTGAAATGATCATTTTAAACGGCAGATGAAATTATAGGAAGTATAAGTATTTTTCCCATCAATTACAGAGGTATAGTTTGCCTATTATGTCGTATGTGAGATGGATTTGGAAAATAATCAGCGCAGTTAGACATATAACTGAAATCCTACATCTATATTACTAGTATTAGTATTCTTGTTAGCAGTGAACTAGAAGGCAAATATCTTATCCAGACCGATAGTGACATAAAAACCCATGTATTTCATTAATGCTTATCATTTCACAGCATGTGCCTGACGTTGACAAATCAAGTGCACATAGCATATATCACACATTGGAGCTAAACCAAAACTATCCTGGAATGCTTTTAATTAAATCGGTTTACATAATCTTAATAACTGAAACAGATTCATGAAATGACCTCATGGGCGTATGAACGTTTCAATTATTGTGGGGAGTGGGGGACAAACTTTTTGAAAAAGATATATGACAATCAAACAGGTATATTTCAATTATTGGGGAGGCCAAACTTTTTCACAAATTTTAAGAAAAGACACAAACACAACAACCAAAAAACTTTATCCACGCTCAATTACACCAAAACTACAACATGTATATAGGGATAGGAAAAAAGTAGTTTTTGAGAGCTTTTTTTATTCTTCAAATTATTGTGGGGGCCAGAGCATATTTTGGTCCCTCACTCTGAACATTGGGGGCGTGGGGTTTGGGTGACCCCACCTGCTCCCCCCACCATGGCTCCTACGCCTATGGGCCTATAATGGTTTGATTAGTATTCGACTGACAAACATTAAAAAAAGAGACTATTATTAACGAGAATATTAGTAATCTCTCTTTAGATTAGGCTTTATGATGCCTTCCCTTACATCAAAGTCACAAGGGTGCTATTTGTCAAAGTAGATATACAATTCCCACCGGAAATGTAGTATTCATGGACTAGTCAACTATAAGCATGCATAGAAACCAACAACAGTTAAAAGATAGATTTGCAAGATATGACAACAAAAACATAAAACGGTTTGCAATAGAGCTACCGCCTTGGAACGGTCAGTGGGGATTCATTTCTAGGTTACACCAAACCTCGCTTACTTTGATGTCCTATGTACAATTAGTTACGTCTTATATGATGACAAAGCGTATTGCAATCAATGCGCTATTCTTGGTATTTCAAAAGGGTCCCGTCATGGTATGGTTATAAATAGTTTCTGTACGAACCTTCTACGTTACCATAACGATTCTGGATACATCCTGCAATGTTTATTATTGTGGATGTGTTTCTTTAGTTAGTTTCTCTGGATGTGGACTTAAAGAGAATTCCATTTGATGGGATGTAGTTTTGTTTACACTGTCTTGTCTATGTGGGCGCTGAAGACCAGATAATAGCAAGGATTGTGCGAATATAAAATTGATTCAAGCTAACCAGTAGGCATTATTGCCTACTGACCGTTCCAAGTTGGTAACCCTGTCTTCACCACCCTTTCTGTTGTTTTTTGTCTCTTTCAATGTTTTATCAAGTCCTTGTTTGCAGTACAGTGCGGACCTACGATGCCATTGCTTTCGGACGCTGTGGTTTCTATAGGACCCTATATCTCATTTTTACAAATCGCGATGTTGTATAGGGTTAAATAAACTGAGTGTTTTTTTACATTTTGAGATGGTATATCGTCCGTTTAATTTGATAGCACATTTTGTTAATTTGCGATGCGAATTTACAAGCTTCAAGCCACGTTCGAATTTGTATATATCAAGTACAAACAAAAGTTGAACAGAAAAACATAGCACTGCCAAAACATGCATTCAAATTAAACAACAATCACAAGCAAAGTATGCAATAATACGGTTACCTGTTAAGTCCATCTTATTATCGCATCTTACCATCGAACATCGCATCTTACCATCCATTTTATCATCGACCATCGCATCTTACCAGCAACCATCAACCTAGGTCGATGGTCGATGGTAAGATGCGATGGTAGGATGGCCCTAACGGGACACCGTTCAATAACCACTAACACAAAGCGGTAAGTGGGAAAAGAACAAAAAGGTAGCATCAGAAATATTATAGAGTAAAGTAGGACATACAACCTAAAGGAAAATACGTTAATAGCTGTAGGTTAGTTCATGAAGTATGAAGTGAAAAGAAAACATAAGGATAATATGTACAATACAATATGAGATCCTTCGGAAGCATCACACACAAACAAGAGAGGAAAATGCATTTATTGAGTCTGTTCATGAAATGTCTATATATAAGTAAATAGAGGAACAGGAAAAAAACTCACGCAAAAAAAACAAATCACGCAAACAGTCCAAACAACAATTGCAACAAAAACTAGAAGAAATATAATGCGACACCAACACATTATACGGTTGTTGATCCTTTTATATATGTGATGTCATAACATTTGCCTCCTTGTTTATCCTTGAAAGTGTTGGTTGTTTCCATGCATGTGTTTGTCTTACTGTTGTCCTTGAATGCTACATTTACTGTTCTACTCTTATTTTGAAAGCATGGGTACTGACGTTTCTTAAGACCCTTAGCACCGGATTAATCGGTATTCTTCTTTACAGCCACATTGAAGCGGATCCACGATCCCAAAATACCAGCATGTATTAGCACTACAGGTGGATCGATGATCCCAAAGGACCAGTATGCAATAGCACTACTGGTTAATCGATGATCCCAAAATACCAGTATGTAATAGCACTACTGGTTGATCGATGATCCCAAAATACCAGTATGTAATAGAACTACTGGTGGATCGATGATCCCAAGATACCAATATGTAATAGCACTACTGGTTGATCGATGATCCCAAAATACCAGTATGTAATAACACTACTGGTTGATCGATGATCCCAAAATACCAGTATGTAATAGCACTACTGGTTGATCGATGATCCCAAAATACCAGTATGTAATAGCACTACTGGTTAATCGATGATCCCAAAATACCAGTATGTAATAGCACTACTGGTTGATCGATGATCACAAAATACCAGTATGTAATAGATCTACTGATGGATCGATGATCCCAAAGTAACAGTATATTATAGCACTACTGGTTCATAGCGCGATGAGAGTGTGTGCTGCCGCCACACAGCAATAAACAAAAGCGATGGTTGCAATAAAACAGAAAAGGGAAAAGGTTCGCAAGCAACGAAGTTTACACACAAGCAAGCGAAGAAAAGAGCAGACTGAGCTGTGTATTTGTCCAACATGTGGTAATATAAAATACAATAAATCTCACGCATCCTAAAACTGGCAGAACAATAACAATGATAAACATGATAAATAGAAGCAAAGTATGCTACACCACAAATAATAAACAGTCAAGAATGTAAGATTCTATTTATTTCATAACACACCAACGACGTGATAGTTTCATTTTAATGCTGCCAATTTACCTTGTCCACGGCGTCAATTTATAAGACAAATCATAACGTCGTCTTGTTTTTTTTACGACATCAGTTACGTTACGCGGCTGTAACATACTCGCTCTACACATAATTCGAAATCTTAAATTAAACTTAAAGTTGATAAATGCTTTTTAAAAAGTAATATTTTAAATAAGGATACTAATATAAGGTGTCTGAACGTGTCGTATGATATACCAAGCAAACAACTGGGATTTAATGTTTTACTGTACACCAACAGTGATGCGGCCCTCATTTGCATCTAGTGTATTACGAGAAATAGGTCATGTCTGTATTACACTCCTAGAAGCTTAAAATTAATTTGCAGCCCAGGCACTGCACTGACACGGTATTTGGCAAAAAGGCCGACTGGGGGTTAAAGCAGATTATAGGGTGTTTCCGCATACCTGTATCCTACGATATTGTCTCAGTTCTGTCTCAACGCATAGTTTGGATTCATATTAATATGATATATGCTTTATTGTTTTTTTTGCTCTTGAATATATATATCTGTTTATATTCTTTATGACATTGGTCTTAGCAGCCGATTACCAATATTTATAGAGAATTTCTTAGATGATAGACAGTTTCGTGTCCGAATGGGTTCAACCCTCTCTGACATTCATGAACAGGAGATGGGTGTGCCACAGGGCAGCATACTCTCTGTCACCCTTTATAATATAAAAAAATAACAGTATAGTTAAAAGCATCAACACTAGCGTGGATTGTTCTCTGAAAGTTGACGACTTTGTTATATGTTATCGTGCAAAAAACATGAACACTATTGAGAGACAACTTCAACAATGTCTGAATAAACTTCAGAACTGGTCGGATGAAAATGGTTTTAAATTTTCTAAATCTAAAACTAATTGTATGCACTTTTGTCAACTACGTAAACATCATGAAGACCCTCATCTAACAATGGATGGGTCACCAATACCAGTAGTGTATGAGACAAACTTCCTTGGTATTATTTCGACCGTAAATTAACGTTTATCCACACCTTAAATACTTGAAGGCCAAGTGCCTTAAAGCTCTTACTTTACTTAAACACTAATTGGGGAGCAGATCGTCAAGTACTTTTACAACTTTATAGATCTGTTATCAGATCCAAGCTGGACTACGGCTCAATAGTATATGGATCGACTCGCACGTCAATCTTGCAGATGCTCGATCCTATACATAACCAATGATTACGACTCGCCTTAGGTGCCTTTCGTACATCACCAGCCGAAAGTCTATATGTTGAAGCTAAGGAACCATCACTGTCTCATAGACGGGACAAATTAGCCCTACAATATGCCATTAAATTCAAATCTAACCTTTCACACCCGACTTTCGATAATATTTTAATCCTAGTTATGAACCTCTTTTTGATCGAAAACCGAATGCCATTCGACCATTTGGTCTTCGTATTCAACCAAAATTAAGAGACAATGATATCGACCTAAATTTGATTGCCAAGTACAAAGTACCATACATTCCACCGTGGACTTTGGAAATATCAACAATTATTTTTGATCTTTGTAATAGTAACAAATCCAGTACAGACCTACTGTCGTTCAAAGCAAATTTAATGAAATTAAATCGAAATACAGTAACTGGTTAGAGATTAGATCATGGCGGGGATTTCTTTATTTACACTGTCCTGTTTTAATGGGATGACAGTAGGGTAAGTGTGAGGTTTGGTGCACCCTAGAACCGGTTTAAATCCCCAGTGGCCTACTTTGCCACTGACCGTTCCAAGGCGGTAGCCCTATTGTCAACCCTTTTGTGTCTGTGGTGTCGTTTGCATTTATTATTGCTTTTGTCTTCTTGTTTGTCTGTTGGCGTGTTTGTTTCTGTGTTTTATGGTTGACTGTCCTCCTTGAATGCTGCTTTCCCTGTCCGATCATTTTTTTGTTCAACATAAGTATATACACAGATGGTTCTAAAGATGGAGATAAGGTAGCTGCTGCAGCTGTTGTTCACAAACACTGCATAAAGAGCCGCCTGCCTGACAAGGCCTCTATATTTTCAGCTTAAGGCAAGTGAACCATACACGTTATACTCATTCATATTTATTACAAGCTGAGCAATTTACCAGAATGTATACCTTGCCTTGCACCGTTAACGACCAAACACATATTGTTGGAATGTGTAGACTTTGATCCTATGCGCTAAAGGTACTACAATGTTAATACTATGAAAGAGTTATTTGATACTATAGATTTTAGTATTGTTTTAGATTTCCTAAAAGAAATCAGACTATATAAATCATTATAATGTGTTCTTATATATATTTACTTGTTTATATACCCATTGACGGGCATTTGTTGATTTACATATACAGTTTATATTACTACTATATCATCCCTTATTAACATTAATTTTTAATTTTTAATTACTACTTAATTTCTTCATCTTTCGTCGGTTTTTGCGCACAATATGACCTTTTATGTGTCGACGTGCCGTAAAACACCATGCAATTAATCAATTATTATATGTTGACTACTGGTAATATTAACGCCTGTGTTTATCCCCATGTAACTTATCCTAAAGAAATTCAGCTTAACAAAACTAATACATCGGATAATAACGCTTCTTTTCTTGATTTATATCTCTCGATTAAAAATGGTGAACTAATTAGCAAAATCTATGACAAGAGAGTTAATTTTAATTTTGACATTGTTAATTATCCCCACCTGGATGGGGATGTTCCACGAGCAACTTCTTATGGGGTGTATGTGCCTCAACTTATTCGTTTTTCAAGAGCTTGTTCTCGAGTTGAGGACTTTAATATTTGTAATATTTGTATAATTAAAAAGCTACTCAATCAGGGTTACCGTTACCATAAACTTCGTAAAACCTTTGCAAAATTGTCTTATCGTAACCCTGGTCTTCTTTCCAAATATAAACGTAATTTAAGGACTCTTCTGCAACAAGGACTATCACAACCTGACCTCTAAGGTAATGTGTTTTATAAACTTCGTAAGATTCTTGGTCATGATCACTTTCGTACTATCTTTGTTAAACTTGTTAAAAAAGTTTTTCAAAAGGGGTTATGACCCTATCATTTTGCAACGTACTGCATGCTTGTTGGTGGACCCTATTACAGTTCGCCACTATGCTTTCCTCTTTAATTGTACGATGATCGGACAGGCTGTCGACCCTATGATGACGCCTACCTAATGCCCAATGTTTGCCTATGATCTTTCTTGTCGTGCCCTTAATGGTTTATTCTCTTGTTACTCTGGCTTCTGCCAATTCATTGAGTACCGTCATTGTGGCTTTCTAGGCTATTGTTTTTTGTATTATATTTACACGAGCATATTTGTGCTTTACTTATATTGCCTATTTATGCTGCCTTGATGGTTCGAGATTAGAATAAAAAATGGCGGGGATTTCTTTAATTACAATGTCCTGTTTTAATGGGATGACAGTAGGGTAAGTGTGAGGTTTGTTGCACACTAGAACCGGGTTTAACCACCCCCAGTGGCCTTTGATGCACTGACCCTTCCAAGGCTGTAGCCCTATTGTCAACCCTTTTGTATTTGTGATGCCGTTTGCATTTTTTATTACTTTTGCCTTCTCGTTTGTCTGTTTGCATGTTTGTTTTTGTGTTGTGTGGTTGACTGTCGTCCTTGTATGCTGCTTCCCATGTCCGGTATTTTTATCTTTCTTTATCAATAATAAATATATCACGCGCATATGAAAGGGGCTCCCCTTAAAATAGTCATTTCTGGTTTCGCCGCTGGAAGACATTTAACACTCGGAACGTGTCCACATATATGTCGTGTATTTTAATTAAAAAAGGCTTTGTGTCACGGGTATATAGTCTCATGAAATTATATTCTTATAACATACTCTGACTTATTGTATATTTGTATTTACCTTGACATTGACGATCGCAGTTTGTCAAGTGACGGGGCCACAGTTTAATGAATAAATGAATGAATGAATGGTGTTTTACGGCACGTCGACACGAAAATAGGTCATATTGTGATGAAAGATGAAGAAATGAAGTAGTAAATGTAATTCATGTAAATATATAAAGATAATGCTATTTACAAATAAGAGATGATATTGTAGTAATATTAACTATTCATAAATGTAAATCAACAAATGCCCGTCAACGGGTATATACCCGTTGACGGGCAAACAAGTAAATATAAATATTAGAACATTATATAATGATTTATAATGTCTGATTATTATAATGATTGATATAGTCTCATTTCTTTCAGGAAATCTAAAACAAGACTAAAATCTATAGTATCAAATAACTCTTTCATAATATTAACATTATAGTACCTTTGACGCATAGGATCAGTTTACACATTCCAACAAGATGTGTTTGACCGTTAACGGTGCAAACAGGGTATACATTCTGGTAATTGCTACTTTTAGTTTAACAATATAACGTCTCAAGCATATCCGTTTTAGGTTTAACACGAAATAGACTTTTAAGCTTGTATTCGGGTTTGAAATTGGTGTCTGTCGTACAGAGACACTTTTATTTAGGTTACATGTTATTTGCTCAAAATTTATATTACTTTTGATTTCGGAGGTATTACTAATGTTGTTTAGTTAACTAGTATACATCTGTGTTTTCTCTTGTCTGTGTACCATATTGGTTCACTTTTTTTAAACCCAATTAGTGAGTATATTGTCGGTCAATTAATATTGAATTCAAATTATTTTGATTGCCGTGTTCAAGTATAATATATACGATATAAACAGGATATGCGAGTTTTGTGAATACTGCGTTCTAAGAGTGCACTTCTTGTTTGACTTTACACCTCCTTTTCTTATGGTCTATGAACATGTATATAAAATATGGTGTATTAAAATAATTAATGCTGATTGTTTATTGTAGAGGTTTTAACCTTCTTATCAATACCTCCTCTGACATCACGTACGTTAAGCGTTTGGACGTCGTTATAAGCCCCGGAAAACACGTTATTTAAAGTTGAGACGTCATTTTAAACATCAACAAAACAAAACAACAATGCAATAGAAATCGTTTTTTTTTTAAGAAACTCACCCTCCAAACAATGGGGAAATTATACTACAAAACCGTCAAAACTCCAGCCAAGTGTTCTGGTCATATAATAATGTATATTTGTCGATTAGAAGTATATGTTTATTGAATTGTTCTTAAAATACACATGACTGAAAATGCGTATAATTAATTTTGAGTTGGTACCTAATAATTCGACGCTCCCGTTTTGGGGTTTGGTCTGGCTAGTTAAAGCCGTTTAAATTGTTTCTATAGATTTGGATTCCTAAAATAGGTAAACATATTTATGTCTCGTCGTCAGTAGGTTTAATAACGGTGTACTTATGCTATAAAAGTTGACTGTTGTTGGTGGGATATCATCTACTTCAAACAATTCTACGTTCCAACCTAATAGGATGATGCTGCATATATCTCTCGTTTCATGTTGAGAGATGGGCATACCATATACGTTGTAAGAATTTGTCTTTTTAGCGAGATCAAAACCCGTTTTTTGGGACTTGAAACAAATTGAAACCGCGGGTATACGGCCCTTGGTATCGATGAACTTCAAATCAAGGTATTGATCTTGGAAAATATAAACCAGATTGAAATGTTGTATTTCTTAAATGTTGAGAGATAATCTTTACATCCTGGTCACTATAATGGTAGTGCTTATCCAGCATGAACTACTTGCTGCTAGTGATTATAGTGCAGAAGTGTAATATTTAAGTTCTTTGTGGATACTATAAAAACATTTGAGTCAAAATGGCCCATCTATTAATAGTTATTGCCAGAAAAGAAAACCTGTGCTACTACTTCGGTATCCCATCAATATAAACGCAGTTTCACGTGCATTATGCAATTTTGTTAGACAGAAAATACCTGAAACATGCGGTATCATTTGTGCCAGATAGTTTATGGCAACGAATACAACTGCTATGTATAGGAGCATCCCGCACCACTTCAAATATCAAAGTGCTATACTCATGTCATTTACGATGGTTATGTCTGGCGTAAAATGAATTCCCTTACATCTAATGACATTTAATGACATACCTTAATGTCATCAATAAGCTATTCCTTCTATTTTAGGAATTGATGCTGCACAAATTGCAGATATAATCATATTCCCTTTGAACACATTAACTTACCGTGATAGATGGTCATGCAGAGTTTCTGTAATTCGTTTTTTACTAGTGACTGTTTTATTTTCACATTGTGCATTAGAATACATAACTAACTAATACGGACTGTCGTAAACAGTTTGAATTTTAAAGGGACACATGGCAATCTTGAAATGTGTATCAAGCATTGAAATTAGCATCTCGATATATTTATCCGGTATCATTTTGATTTTGAACCTACTTCCATACATAATCAAACACAATTTTCAGTTTAGATTTTTTCCTCTTATTCTATCATTAGTTTAAATATTTATTGGTGAAATATTATCAACAGTTAATATCTGTCCCTTTAAAGTATAATATGTTTCAAGGGAAGTTATTTTATTACAGAATTTGCAGTTTCTGCTTATAACTCAATCCTGAGATTTCTTTGAAATGCATATTTGCTAGTTACCCCATATTATATGATCAGTTCTTTAAGTATCATAATTATACCACTGCTTCATTATACTTATACCCGTAATACTTAACCTCAAAACAATAAAAGTATGACCTATACGGTAGTAACTATAGATTATGTTACGGATAAAATGTAACGAGAAAGAAAAGAAAATCTGCAACAACTACTTTTTCTAAATATAATCATAAAATTAATATTCACTTACAGAAAATATATAAAATGGATCCAGTATTTCTTTAATATCCGATATACGAATAAAATCCAAATAATATTGGCAAGTGTCCCTTTAATCTAAATTGTCAAGTGTCCCTTTAATCCAATTTCACTTCAAATCTTTCCTGGTTTCTAGTCCAAATGTCCAACTAATCCAATGTCACTAGATGAGCAGAATATTGTTTTATCCTCTTAAAATATATTTTAATTCACAGAATCCAATATTTTGTAAACTCTTAATTAAAATAATGAACCAGATACTCCACTTTGAATACTAATACTGAAACCCCACAAGTTTTAAAAAAGTCAACTTTATATATCAACATGGATTATTCTGGATTAAAGAATATTCTGTAAATATTTAAACAGCTCTGTTTTGTGTAAACAATAATTAAAACAATACCAGAATTAGCTATTTATGTATGTGCTACTTATAGAACAACTTGACAGCTGGATCAATAAACATGTACACCCATATAGCACTATATATACATGATGGTAACAGTTAAATGGACTTTTATTAAAATTTTCGTTATAACATACATTTATAGTAAATATACCAGGGTGCATCAAAACGTGTTTGATCAAACGCTCTGTATGGAAAAATAGTTTAGCATATATATATAGAGGATCTTACATGTACATGAGTGCATATCTAATAATAAAGTTATTAAACGAGTGGGAAGTAAATATGGTACGAGGCTGTGCCAGGCATCATATCAATGTTATCCAACATGTTTAATTACTTCAATATTAAACAGGCACGAATTTAGATTATATTTATCACATAACTCCAAAAAATCCCATAAATAATATTGTTTTATTGTAGCTCCCTATTAGTCTACTAATTATAGGTTTTAAGTTCAAACAAATTCCAACAGAAAGTATTTTAGGATTTTTAGAATCACTGACATGTAATGAGTTTCAGAAAAAAACTCCTCAAGATAAAGATGGTGGGAAATGCTAAATTTGGGGTAAAAGTTGAGTTTTTAAGAGAAAATCTCCGGAAACTGGAATAATTTTTTAAAAAATCATTTGAGCAAATTAGAACATTGCGGAAATGCTCTACCAAATACATCTCCATGTAAATCACGGTTTTATAGATGGATATTGGGTTAATAATATGAGATTATGGGGCAAAACTTGGAAAAAATGAATAAAATCGTTGATTTCTGTATACCTTTGGTGTTGCTAGGCTATAAATTAAAAAAATACTAAATGAATTGTAAAAACTTAGTTTCTTACTGTTTTGCCACAGTGAAAGGTGCCAGAAAAAAGTCCTTTAGCATACGACGATATAAATTACTTTATTTTTGGGTCTAAAAATGAGTTTTTCATAAAAAATCGCTGAAAAGAGGAGTCATTTTGTAATAAGATGTTTGAACATAAACTTATCTGATGGAAGTGATAAAATGGTGCACAATTATATATACAAATGTTCATTGTATCGCAAGTTAATGTGAAAGTTCACATTGTGAGCTTTTGGGCCAAAATGTTGAAAACATTAAAAAAATCGTTGATTTCTGTAATACAGTCGTAGTACAGGCCTTTAAGCTAAAGAAGTAGGGATATGAATTATAAAATGATAATCTATAATGGTTTTCCATAGAGCAAGATGCAAGGATGTGCCCAAAAAAAGTCATCAGGCGTATACTGTTGAAAAATGCATGATGTTCGGGTGGCAAAATGTTTTTTTCATGAAAAAATGTTGTAAACAGGAATGTATTTCGAATAATTACATAATCTACTTGAAGTGATATTATCCTATATATGCATATATCCAAATGTTTTATAGTATCAGAAATTTAGTTACATGCTCAATGTTAAGGTCTCTAGCAAACAAAATGTCCGTTGAATAAATGTCTAGTTCAAACAATCATTACAACAGGGTTTATAATCATTTAAATAGCATATATCGTAACTTATATTAAAATGGTGCAATATGTTTTATCTTTAGGTGTGATAATTACATTTTAATGAACAAGATCACCGGAAACTGTATGATAAGTTTTAAAAACACGTTCAAAGTAACTGTATGAAATTCAATTTTGAAATTTTGCGCAATACTCATGTCGAAGTTGTAGGAGCTTTTGTTCACATCACCTAATATTATTGCTTGTTTATGTAAGAAAAGAGTGATCAAATAACTAAAAAAATAATTTAAATGAATCTCAATTTCTATAGTATTCACAGAGCTTACATTTTGGCACTGCGTACATGAGATTCCATGCTTTCTACACAAACCTGTTACACATTCAATGCTATAAATGTAAACTCTGATTACGTTGTTTTGGTTGTTCATAATGTATATAACCTTTCATTAACATGAAATGCCCACACTTCCGAGAAGCAATTATTTGTTGAAAACACCAAGGTATATATGTTATTTAAAAGATGATGATTGTGATGAAAGACTAGTGTGTTACTAGTGGGATAATCCATAGATTTAGCTAACTATCAGACATCCCTTGTACGAAAATGTTTGTACGTCATGGCATCTCCATCTGCAATTGCATTCCCAATATAACCTAATATGAGTGTTAACCCCATTTCATTCAGGGTTACAAATACAAATAGCATCTGTGACGTGCAAAATATTGATACACTCAATTACTGTTCTACTCAATTGAAAATGTTATGTTTTACGCATAACAAAACAGTTGATAGCATCACAGGGGTTAGGACATTTAATTATTCCAACATGCATTCTTTTATCCATTACAAAAAAACTAAAAAAAACACATGAAAATCTTCTAATCCACTATACCTATCAATTACAAAAATTATCAACGTTTGAGTATACTTGTTTTCAACATGTCCGCAATGTGAGTATCTAATTCAGTCTGGAAATAATGAAACTGGGCGAGTACATATATAAGGCAAAATTTCATAACTCCCAAAATATTGCTTATACTGCTCAAATGATTTTTGAAAATCGGTTCATGTATATTTTGTATTTCTTTCACCCAAATCATAAAGCCTCGTATGAGTGTGGACTTATTTCTGACACAGTAGTGCACATGCGAAACACTTATAATGCGCCAAACTGATACAAGAAAATGATCTTTCTACACTTTTCTAGTACGGAAAGACAGTAGTGGATAAAGATTCATGAACGGGACGTTGAATTTGGTATTACATAAGTTGCTATCTCTTGGATAAATACTAGTATGTACTTATAAAACTGGTGTTAATGTCTACGTCACGTTTACATCGCATGCGCAGACAATTTTAGAGACATTTTGCGGACGCCATTTTTATTGCAGCACAGTTGATAATCGTTGGCATTTCCATAGCGGATATTAAACTAAATGCATGAGAGCTGGAGAGTAACGTTTGTCCAAAAGTTCGCGACGAAAGGTAGGTACGTGTATATGTTGTGAGTTTGGAGATGATGTATTGGTTAAATGTATTTTTGTCTCAAGCGCTATCGAGAGCTCTCGACTCCTGTCCACAGGCAGACGGCGCGTACCCTACCCCACCCCCTCCCCCTCTACTACCCCCTCCCCCTCTCTACTACCACCTCCCCACCTGTTTCTCTACTACCCCCCTTAAATATGTTTTCAATAAACTGTTCTACTTCAGTACTTGGTTTTCAATGAAAAAAAAAAATACATACTGGTATCCTTACCCTACTGCGCTCGAAGAGAGAATAGCGAGCGCAGTAGGGGACGGGTACCAGATCAATATGGCTGCCAATTGAAAAAAAAAATTGACGGTTGTAAACAAAATAGAAAATGTAGCTTATATTGAATTAACTGGTATGGATCCAATTAGCATTCATTATCTGCGGTGACGACTAAATGATCCGTGGTCTAGTTTCGTACGCAACAGCCATTAGAGTTGTTGTTTAAAGAGTGACTGCGTATAGGCACGGGGTCTTCCGACTAAAAAATTTGACCAGTTTTTCAACGTTTCGTTGACGATTTCTCAGTATTATATTGAGCGATATTAACATATATACCAATGTTGGACACCTTGAACATCTGGGTATAGAAGGCATGTAGAGTTAAATGATTTGCTCTTTTAATTAAAAGAATATTGTGCATATACTGAACTTAGTGAGAATTTCCTGTATGCCAAGTGATTACCCTTGTATAATGTTCTATTCTATGATATTGCTGCTGGACTCAGATGTCTTCCCAACTCATGTAGGACACTTTTGTTCGATTTCAACTGGTATTTAGCGACAAAGCACATGAGCCGGACCCCTGTGGAAAGGTTGGGGCGCCTGTGAAGATAATTGTTTGTTTTGTTAGTTGTATGCGAGTGCGCATGCGTCGAGTAAGTAGGGTTTGATCTGTCACTCATGTTTGTTGTGGAAGATCTGTCACTCACGTTTGTTAGCCCTTTATCAAACTCGCAGTACATTCTGATTACCACAATGTTGACATGGCCTTACCATCATGTACAGGGCCTTACTATATCTATCCCCATGCTTGACATACTCATCATGGCGACATCACCTTCATCATACCCAAATGTACAGGTGCGGCACACTCTGAAGGTGACGATATGGGTAAAAATATTACTTGATATTTGGTAGAAACAACGTTGGCTACATACTAGGCATTTCCTTAGTTTTGTTCATGAGATGTACAGCACATACTCATCATGACGACATCATAGTAAAATATAACGTTCGCTTAAGGTCGTGTGCTGAAATGAATTTGCATAGGACATTCCAGGGGTTGTGTGTTTCAGTTCAGCTGGGTTGTTGCACACATGATATAGAACTTACATGTGTATGTCAGCGGCAGGTGTCAACGTTTGTGTGTATCCTGTGCTGAAAATCTGCATGTGTTACATTTTGCATGCTACCGCAGCCAGGCACTGCAAAGAATGCAAGCTCAAGCAGCTATCTCCAACAAACACGTTTCTGTATATGTCGTAGGACCGAGATTGTTATCGTTTTGGTTCCGCAAATAAAATAGATGGGTGTTGTTTTCATTGTATTCCTTAATCTAAATGTGAAACAGCACGTGTATATCAATATGTTGAAACCCCATAAATTACTTCCAATATGCCTTATATAAACCTTAAATCAGTTTGCTTTTCCAATAGCCTTATTATCAAAGTACAGTTAACACTCACTAAGACCAATTACTAACCTGTGACCCTTGGCTACACTATGCAATGTTGATTGATGAATGCAACGGTGCGTTGCATTCGCCATCTACACGTTGACCAGTGTGGTCAAGAGTATTTATTTGTGAATAAAATATATATATATATCTAAGATATACATATTGTTTCAGGTTAGTGTCACATTTATGTTTTAGTTTGTACTCTGCAATATTGTATTAGTTTAAAAGATACTTATGAATAAGTTAATAACCATGTATTTTACAACTCATTCCTTCATTTCATCAATGTTTGCTATGTGTTCACCATTTGTGTATTTATAATATAATGATGGGCATTCGCCATCTACACGTTGACCAGTGTGGTCAAGAGTATTTATTTGTGAATAAAATATATATATATATCTAAGATATACATATTGTTACAGTGTTTCAGTGTCCCAAACAGAATTGAACCACCGACCACCACAACATGTTGCCACATATAGTACAAAAAGAATAGTACGGTAACTCTACCGGCTGAAGCCGTCCGTGACATATATGTGAAACCGAAACTTTCACAGAGTTCAATGTACGCCAACGTTCATACCTATCCTGCTTTCATTTCAGTCTGACAAGTTCCCGCTACATTGCCTTTTACGGAAACCGGCATAGCTGTGATTCGACACATGTAAGGGACACAAGCCAACCACAAAATGTAAGTGTCAAATGTAATCACAGAGGCTGCAACGTTATCTTTGATTGTGTTGGTTGCAGTTTTGTATAAGTACCTGTTGCTGTAAATGACTCCACTTGGTAGTACCAATGGTGTTGTCTGTCACTTATGTGCCACATTCCCAAAGGTTATTATGATACATGGGGTTAGTTTGTCAGCGTTCTGTTGGTCTGTCTCAAAAGAAGAAGCTGACTTTAACTTCTATGTCCTGTCATATTACTCCATCAGCGCTACAATACAGCGAAGAACTGTCTCATGTCCTTACAGAAATAACAGTTGAAGGTCACACTGACGGTCATGATGTGGTTTAGCAACTGCTTTCCTTTCCTACTACACCATACCCGTGGTTATATTTGTCCAGTTTTGCGATAATTTCCCATCCAAATCCACATGCAGTCTGCCATCGCCACGGCCGTTTCTCAATGGAAGTCACAAATCCCCGCGATCATACCGCATGTTGTCACCTGCAATGGCGCGTTGCTTCCCCACAAGCGTAGATTTTGTATATATATTGCAAAATGTGGTTTTCAGTATAATTAACAAATACAACTTCAATTTCCAGTATATGAAATACAACTGTGTACAACTAATTAGTAGGCACTTAAAAGGGACACATGGCAATCTTGCAGTAATTGAAATGGGTGTCACAATTTATATATCCAGTATCATTTTTACTTTTACACTGGTTACATTTAAATAAATCAAATTTTAAGTATTCACTATTTCGTCTTATTATACTATAAGTTTTTTAATATATTACTGGTGCAATAAGATAAAAAATAATAATATGCAAAAACAAATGGCTTAATACAATTCTTATAATTAACATTAATGATAAAAACTAACGGGGAGCGGCTAGTTTTTGAAAACTCTAGATTGCCATGTGTTCCTTTAACACTTACCAGTGATTGTAAAGTTCAAAAACACAGACGGGCCGAGTATCTCTGGCTAATTCATAAGCAAACATTTTCAAATTTTCTGTTTTGATCAGCCATTTTGGCCGCTAGAGGGCGCCACATTATTTGATGTTTTACCCGGTTCGATCACGCAGTTAAAATCTGTGAAAAATGTCACAACTTTATATGACAGATAACGTTGAGCGCGGGGACACAAACCAGTTGATTGGCAGCAAGAGGCGTAACAGTGGACGGAGTCTTATCGCACCGACAATTTGGTTTTCAATAAACGCTGGTTTTCACTAAACGCTGACATAATTAGTTTATCGATCTAAATTGATTGTCACTAATTAGCTAAAACACTCAGCGGGATAGTGGCTTATAAACAGTGAAAGACTTTGTGAATTGGAATTTGGGATTTTCCGAGGTCGTTTAGACAAAATCGGTCGGAAATTTGGATTCGCCAGACCGCCGATGTCTGGCGAATTTGGTGTGTATTTCTTACGGTTTTCATTCGCCAGTTCAGGTTACTTTTCGCCTAAGGTGATTTGGCGAATGGCCTAGTAAGCCCATTAAAAATAACCATTGGTATTCGTGAACAGTCGTATAGATGTGTTAATGCTCTGATCAATGAAATATGAACCCCAAATTGTACTTTTGTTTTCGATCGCTGTCGTACAAATTCGTTACCTCACCGGTTGACTCATAAAATATGTTGACGATTTTAGCCGAGTATTTTCAAATAAAACTCACAATGTTCCGTCGTATATGCAAGCGTCTAATCATTTGAATCGATAAAGCATGTCGTCTGAGAACAAGTTAAATGTCAACACTAAATTTCCTTCATAGGATGGAGAACAGCCTAAAAACAGCGGGTTAAAGTCAATACTTGTCAAAAACAATAAACTAACATCTTGTGTGGTGTCACATATTAGTACTGCAAACAATTTAACGTTTTTGCAACAACGGTGTCGGACAAACACTGGTATTTATAAATTGTCCTTGAAAATAGTGGGAAAACCTGGAAAAGACCTTGAATTTTGTTTTCAAAAAACTGTGGGAACCCTGTAATACACTTACTTTGTACAGACTAGTTCTCCTGCTACCCTGGCTGGCATTCAACAACTAGTGACCTATAACATTGCCATGTGCCGGTTGAATGAATGTTGGAAATGTGTTACAGTCCCCTGCACATTTAGACGGTAGAACATCCACAGACACTTTCACCTCTTGTCTGCACCGTATTTTCAATACTATAACACTTAGAGATACCAAACTTGGTATGTGGATACATCTTGGGATAGCTGTGTATCGCATACCAAAATAAGGCCACTGTGACCTTGACCTGTGACCTCTGTCATAGAAAATGCTTGTCCAGACCATATTTTCGATACTATAACACTAAGTCTTAGAGATAGCAAACTTGGTATTTAGATACATCTTGGGATGGTGATGTGTCACGTACAAGAATAAGGTAATTGTGACCTTGACCTGTGACCTCTGTCATAGAAAATGCTTGTCCGGACCATATTTTTAATACAATAACACTTAGAAATACCAAACTTGGTATATTGATACATCTTGGGAAAACGGTAGGTCGCATACCAAAATAAGGTCACTATGACCTCTGTCATACCCCAAACATTGTGAGAAGCATCAGTATGAAGTGTGGAGGGGAGCCATATTGATTTTGTGCTGTCTGTCTGTGTCACAAACGATGTCCGATCTATAACTAGAGAATGGTTGGACCTATTGTCCTCACATTTAGAAGGTGGTTGATCATGACTATTAGATGACCCCTATTGATTTTGGGGTCACTAGGTCAAAGGTCAAGGTCGCGGTGACATTGACTATCAAAAAGATTCCGATTAATAACTAGAGAATGGTTTGACCTAGGGTATTCAGACTTGAAAGGATGGTTGGTCATGACCAGTAGATGACCCCTATTGATTTTGGGGTCACTTGGTCAAAGGTCAAGGTCGTGGTGACATTGACTATCAAAACTATATCCGATCAATAACTACACAATGGTTGGACCTAGGGTCCTCAAACTTGGAAGGATGGTTGGTCATGACCAGTAGATGACCCCTATTGATTTTAGGGTCACTAGGTTTAAGGTCAAGGTCGCAGTGACATTGACTATCAAAACGATATCCGATTAATAACTACACAATGGTTAGACCTACGGTCCTCAACCTTGGAAGGATGGTTGGTCATGACCAGTAGATGACCCCTATTGATTTTGGGGTCACTAGGTAAAGGTCAACATATGGTGACATTGACTATCAAATCGATGTTCACTAGGTCAAAGGTCAAGATCGCGGTGACATTGTCTATCAAACGATGTCTGATCAATAACTAGAGAATGGTTGGATCTAGGGTTCTCAAACTTGTAAGGATGGTTGGTCATGACCAGCAGATGACCCCTTTTGATTTTGGATTCACTAGGTCAAAGGTCAAGCTAGCGATGACATTGGCTATCAAAACGATGTCCGATCAATAACTAGAGAATGGTTGGACTTAGGGTCCTCATACTTGGAAGGATGGTTGGTCATGACCAGAACATGACCCCTATTGATATCAAAACGATCCCCGATCAATAACAAAACAATGTCCAATCAATAACTAGAGAATGGTTGGACCTAAGATCCTCAAACTTGGAAGGATGGTTGACCAATAAATATTACTGATACAGGTTGTAGATACAGTCACAGGGATATTAAATATCAAAACAATCTCAGATCAATGAGAACGGTTGGACCTAGAGTCGTCAATTATGTCTGTTCGGGCGAGTGGGGGAGCCATACGTTTTTGTCCAATAACAATTTCTAGTTTTAGTTTGACATTCTTTTGATGAACACAGGGCTGTACAAATAACTTTTTTAGCCACTAGTCCGGGACTAGTCGCCCTGACAAAAGTGACTAGTCCCAAAAAAATTGTGAATAGTCCCAAAAAATGGACACAAGTCCTGAATTTCTTCGATTTCTCAATATGTTAAAACTGCGTCTTGCATACTCATTACAATTCATTACACACAGTAAAGGAAACAATCCTTATGTACTCTTCAGACAATTAATGTATGTTTCAGTGGTATAGATTGTAGACTGCCATTGGGTGAAACAGTAGCAATAGTAAGAATCACATCTGCATTTTTAAATTTCAATATAGATATTGAGTTTCATATTACAGTTCAGATAATCATTTAATGGAAAGAAAAAAGTCATAACTTTATATATGTAACGGGCTACAGATGAGATTCTTAACTTTATTACCATTTTACCTAATGCAAAAAATAAATAACATGTGAATCAACATAAACATTTTATTTTTATGCTTTTGTCCACTACACTAGATGATTTTGACTTTTTGATTGGCTGTGTATCACATTCTACATTTTTCCTCTTTTTATTTTTACTTTCACTTTCGCTTTCACTCTGAAAATTATCCTTATTTTTAACACTGAAAGAGTTCAACAAACTCATTTTTGAAATGTAAACGTTAGCACTGCCAAATACGAAATCAAACTGATTATGTGTATCAGTTCGTTTTATTTTTATTTTATTTGTTTGACAACTCAATTCTTCGAACGTAATTAGTACACTAACTATGCACAAACCGTTACACCATCCGCCTTTCAAGTCTGTTACAATTACGCTCAACAATACACTGAGAAACAATAACAAATCACACCTACCGTTTCATATCAAACATGCTTCCATTATCAAACGTCCCGAGTTTCTTTAGTCATCGAAAGATTGCCGACAAATCGGCCTGATTGCGAATTAATCAACGTGTTAGTGTTATTGTTTCAGTGTATCGCCATTTTCAGCTCACCACGTGACAAACAGGTAATCATGTGACGAACATGTGATTTACATGTGGTAGTCGTTTCATTGGCTAGCGGGTCTGGATTAAAATAGATCGGGTCAATTGATTGGATAATGTCGACAATGCCCACTGTCAATTTAAGTAATTTGGAGGCGGGACTTCCGGCATGGTTGATTGTTGATAAAATTGCCCGGGGTATTGGATGATCGCCGCTGTGGATGCTAATTGCATTACATAAGCGAGTGCAATTAAAGGATTACGTTGAGAAGTGTGCTGGTGTTGTTTTATGACAGGTGGCCGACATTGTAAATTTGACAAATCTGGGACTGAAATCTTTCAAACAGTGACACGCCCGACTTTCTCTTTTTTTAAAATTGGACTAGTCCAGGACTGAAATCTTTGAAAAAGTGACACGCCCAACTTTGGTTTTGGACTAGTCCCGGGCATCGGGCTATATGATTTGTACAGCCCTGCTACATCTTTAATAATTTCGCTTAGTTTTGTACATTCTTTCTGTGATGTCTGGGCGATCTCTGTAGTGTAAGGAAACACACTTTTCTTTCGAGAAAAGAGATTCAAGTTCAAGTCTTGGCAGGGACCTGACACACTGAGTTGTACATACAATTGTTTTTTTCCACATCAGTAATGTTGTTTTTGTATATTAAACATATTTTTCAACAAAATACCTATTCTCATTTGTCACTTTCCGCCAAATCTACAACATCTCATGCACCCCACTTAAAGGGATGCACAGCAATCTTCATTTCAGATTTTGTAGTGTCCCTTCAATTCTTCAGTTCCCTACAGATTATTCAATCATGACCGTTATATCTTGGTAGTAATACTCATCCTTACAGCAGGTTGTCACACGGTTATTCTTCCGTAAATCACCCCAGCAACGACTACGCCAGTGCCCTTCAATTAATAGATTATTGCACACCACAACAAAGTGTAGTCGGAGCGCCATGTTCATTTTGACCCCTAATGATTTTGGTGTCACCAGGTCAAAGGTCACATCCGGGCTAACATTGACTATCCAAACGGTGTCCGATCAATAACTACATAATGGTTGGCAGAAGGGTACCCAAACTTAGAGGGATGGTTGCTCATGACCAGTCGATGGCCCTTATTGATTTTGGGGTCACTAGGTCAAAGGTCAAGGTCGTGTTGACATTAACTATCGAAACGATGTCCGATCAATAACTACAGAATGGTTGGACCTAGGGCCCCCAAACTTGGAAGAACGCTTTACCATTACAACTAGATGACACCTATTCATTTTGGGGTCACTACATCAAAGTTCAAGGTCGCGGTCACATTCGCTATCTAAAGATGTTCGATCAATAACTACACAACGGTTGGTCCTACGCTCCTCAACCTTGAAAGTTTCAAGGTCATTGACCTCTTGTTATTTTCCGGTCACTAGATCGGAGGTCAAGGTTGCGGTGCCCTTCACTTTCAATATGATGTCCTATCAACAACTACAAACTTGATGGATCTAGGTCCTCCAACTTGAAAAGATGAATGGTTGCTCATGACCAGTACATGACCCTTATCCTTATTCATTTAAAGGTCAAGGTGCCGGTGACCTTCACTATCAAAACGATCCCGGATCCAGAACATCTACATGCAGTCCGTACTTCCCATGGTATAATATATGTGTTATACCTTTTCTTGTTTAGTTTATAACCAAGTACTTTGTGTATGAAAAGGTTGATTCTATGCAATTGTTAAGCAAGTCGTCAAAAAAATCATGGTTGGAGCATTTTTCTTAATTTCAAATACAATGAAAAACTTTCATATAATTATGTACATTGAATAGTGAAACATTTTGTGACATCATTGTATTTTTTGTTTAAGCTAAAACGATTTTAAAAACGATTCTGGTTTTCAGCGAATGTTGTTGAAAATTGCATTGTTTCGCAAAAAAAAGGCATTTTCATGCATCATACCCTTGGATAATGACACATCGTTGCTCATTGTTTTGCGGGAAACCGTTAGAAAAGATCTCTTAGCATGCGCAACAGCTCGATAAATACAATAAAATCATTTTTCGAATTTATGTAGAAGGAATCCATACTGGATATGTCATACAAATATCTCGGCGCCCTAGACCTCAGCAGATTCCCTCCAAAAGCCATTAAAAGTCAAACCCAAAATTATCATCAGTTTTACAATGACATTTGGCCGATATATCTATATATATTTTATTTACATGGAATCGCTGATATAACCTTCAGCTTTATTGTAGTACAAACATGCAATGCAGATCTTACATTTTACATGTGTGGCTAACGGCCATACTGTTTAGAAAACAGCAACAGTGAACTATTTTCTGTCCCGTTGACTTCCGGATTTGATTTCCACCGAAACACATAGGTGTGATTCCAAATGTAGACCGAGTATTTTTTACAAATGTCTCTTTTAGTTCATACATACTTCATTATTAAAGCCCAGTAATTTGATTGTATCACAAAAAAATTGGTGTTTTTTCTCCATTTCTGTTCCGCGTTTTGACCCTGATCTCGCAATTTGAGCATCTTATTCACTTCTAAGTTCTGACATTATCAAACATATGTAATATACGTTTTATACACCATTTTTTCACTTTAATTATATTTGTTGAAATACTTATTTGTGATTCTTTTTCAGTGATTTTTGATGAAGGACAATTGTTTTATTTTAATTAGCGTCTTATCGATCTCTGATTCCGTGTTTCACATGAAGATGGGTTTGGAAGAAGGTTTCCTCACTTTAAAATGAATATAATATGCTGTATTTGCAAGTCAAAATAAAATACATTCCATCATTTTTCTTAAAAGAATTTGAAGTAAACAATTAAGGGTGTAAATATTGAATGAACAATATATGTATTCGATAGTTAAAAAACATGTTTATAAAGTTTTTATAGCAATAAATTTAATAATTTGACCTAAGAGCAAAATCGTCGTAAGATGTTCCATAAAACGGGCCACTGTACTACAAATGTATTACAGAAATCTTACGATTTATTCATTTTTTTTCAACATTTTGCCCCAAAATCTCACAATGTGATCTTTCACATTAACTTACGATACAATGAAACATTTATATATATAATTGTGCACCATTTTATCACTTCCATTAGATTAGTTTATGTTCAAACATCTCATTACAAAATGATTCCTGTTTTCAGCAATTTTTTTAATGAAAAACACATTTTTAGGCCCAAAAATGAAGTATTTTAGATCGTCGTATTCAAAAGGACTTTTTTCTAGGACATCTCTGTATCTTTCTCTGTGCAAAACAGCAAGACACTAATTTGTTATAGCTCATTTAGTTTTTTTTTCATTTATAGCCTAGTAACACCAAATGTATTACAGAAATCAACGATTTTATTCATTTTTTCCAAGTTTTGCCCAAACATCTGATATTATTAACCTCATATCCATCTATAAAATCTTGATTTACATAGAGATGCATTTGGAAGACATTTCCGCACTAATAAATGATTCTTATTTGCTCAAATGATTTTTTATAAAAGTATTCCAGTTTCCGGAGATTTTCTCTTAAAAATTGCAACTTTTACCCCAAAAATTAGCATTTCCCATCATCAGTTATTCTAAAAATCCTAAAATACTTTCTGTTGGAATTTGTTTGACCTTGACTCTTATTTTCGGCTATAATTACTGGCCTATATACGTAACTTTGTCGGTTGATGACGTCGTTTATTTGTATGATGACGTCGTATGTTCGCTCGGTCTTCACCGTACGCCACCGAACAATGGAACTACGTCGTTGATTTCCGTTATCCGGTATTTGTCAACGAATTGCAACATCCTGTATCGCAATGAGCGTTTTTCTTGAATGCTACTTTCCCTGTCCGATAGTTTTATATTTCTTTCTAATTGTATACTGCTATCCTAATAAAATAAATTTCGGAACTACTTGGTAACGTCTGTACGTGTAATTACCATTCACAAAATAAAATGTCATATATACTGAGGGAAAAAAGTTTAGCAAGCTGTTTAGATGAAATAATACTGTATACAAGATATACTGACATTTTGGGACTTTACGGGCTTGACCCCTACTTTCATATATTCGTTACGTTATTAAGATGTTCGACTGTTATTGATGTGTTTTAATAAAATGTTTTGTCTATGGCAGTAGTTTTTTGATTTTACAACGAAAATGTACTATTTCCAGAGTGCAACAAAAACTTGCTAAACCTTTTCCCCTCAGTATATAATTGCCGGGATTCCCAATGTATTCATTAGCTTTTGTTGCTGAGTATTCATGTGCGTGATTGAAGATTTAAGAAAAAGAAATCATCGAAGAATTATTTTAAGACATATCTTAATATCTTGCCTTTTATTTATGTTTGTAATTGATTTATTTTTTCATTTCGTTTACCAAATGAATTACAGCCCATTTATTTATATATTTTGCTTTTGAAGAAAGAAGTCCCGTATTGCTGCAGGCATACCTTTACATTCTAAAAAATTGTGACTCTACAGTAAAGTGTAAAAGAGCGAAGATTACCATTGTTATTCATTACATCATTAATAAATAAAATACCTTTATTATACCTTCCTTTATAAAAAGCATATGATCTTCCGATCTTAATGTTATGATCGTACCATAACCATGATAACGCTTGTTTCCATGACAATGATTTTTAAGATGTTAAGACTTTTTTGTTTGTTTAAACATCCTTCCAGAAAGGATTTCCTATTTCTTGCAAGTTTTTCGTTACATACTCATTACCGAAAAAATAGCATATTGGTGGTGAATGGGACATATGTTTATGGATTTCGATACATTGTTTGTTCCCAATCACAAGTCTTCTAATCCACGTTAATTTCAAAGAATACATGAACTGTTTAATATTGATCATTCTAACTAAGTCCACCATAATCATAATCTTGAGTTACAACAAATCTCTTTATTTTGTCTGGGTGGTTATTCCAGAGGAAATTAAAACTCATTATTTGCAACACAGTGACCTGGCTTGGAATTCACCAGCCATTATTAAGACTTTTCTTAGACTTGAGCTCAAGTACTAAAATTTCATTCACAAATATTCCTATGACCTTCATAGACAATCGTATGAAGTTGCTATTCTTTAGAATTTATCATAGTTATACATTGTAGCTTCTTATGAACGTTTATCATTTAAACTTATAGAAATATGTGTGATTGAAATTTGCATACTTGGGCTTAAGTCTAAGAATATTATCAAGAATGGTTGCTGAATTCCAAGCCAGGTCCTCAGGTGGATTATGTTATGATGAAAATAAGTGATTTAACTCTAGTAGAGCTATGTTTTTTATAACGCAGATTTTTTCCAAAATGTGTGATTATTTTTTTGACGGAGACATTAGTAAATAAATGATTTAATTTCGTTTTATTTTCCTGTCAGAATTTAAGGCAATCACAGTCTTTAAATTTGTTGACATTGTTATTCATAAAATCACAAATTCACCCTGATCCCAGTTAAGACCTGTATCTGCGCATAACTTTTCATTTACACCTTTTTTTTTCCCGAACCATTTAACTCTGATTTTATCAACATTAACATTAGGACCTGAAATATCTCCATATAATTTTAAAACCATTACAGAATGTTTAAGGAATTTTCGGTGCCGTCTAATATAAGAGAGATGTCATCGGCATATTGAAAAATTACATATTCAGTAACTCCTACTTTAACTCCTTTAATATCTTTATTTGTCCTGACCAGTACAGCCAATATTTCGACACACAGAAACAAATGTATGGGGAGAGCGGATCTCCCTGTCTGTAGCCTCGGAGAATAGAAACCACTCTGACAGATGGCCATTAACTAAAATCCAAGATTTAATGTTTGTGTAAAATACCTTTATCCACTTTCTAATATCTTGTCCAAACTGAAAAATAGTTAAAAACTCATCAATAAAAGACCAAGAGAGGGTATCAAATGCCTTTTCAAAATCTGCAATAAGTAATAATCCCGGTGTATCATTTATCTCGGTATAATAGAACAAATCATAAATGGAACGAGTATTTTCACCTATGTATCTCCCTGCCAAAAAGCCAGCCTGGTCATCAGTTATAAGAAAGGGAAATTCTCTTTATATAGCACAGTGGCGTTGCTTGTGGAGTGTTGCGGCAGTAAAACGTCTCCCCGCGCTTGCAATCAGGACTGTTATTCATTCGATCTTTGGAGATCTCTGAGCCCGATACTTATATTTAGATATCGGAGGAACATTTTCAATTGTTTTGGTTTTCTTACTTAAATTTCGATTCGGTGGTTCCACTACTCCGACCGATAAAGGCACTGAATATTGTTTAACTACCTATAGGATATGTTGTCTGCTTTTAATTTAGTCTTTTGACTGTTACCTGTGATGAGCAGGATTCATAACCGCTGCTCCCATCTAAATTCCTTTTGTTTATTTAGCTCTTCGGGCCATAGCATTTTGTTAGATTCTAGGACCATACGCCGCTAGACATGGGGTGTGTAATTAGTATAAAGGTCGCTATGTTCACCGCCATATGCATGCCATCTTCGGGATGGTTAAAATTAAGTACTTTTGAGTTTACGAAAAGTGAGTTCTGCTCCACCCGGGTCTAGTGGGCGTGAGAGGTAGCAAGCATATTTCACTACCGTTCATGAATAGTCTCCATCAAACCGAGACTGCAATATTTCGTATGTATCGTGTTCGGCCGTTTCCAAAAGTCCGCTCTTATACTTTTTAAACACTGTGCAATGCATGCTGATGCTAATTTTTACGAACAATTTAATAAAGATATTGGTCTCCATTTTTTTAAATAATGACTATATTTGTTTGTCTTCGGAATATATGTTATAATTCCCTCCTTTTGAGTTATTGATAATTCACCTTTCAAAAAACCATGGTTAATGGATCTCAATAGGAAAATTCCTATATCTATCCTATATCTATCCAGAACAACTTATACACTAGATCCATGGTTCTTAAGATGTTTTTGCCTTTTTTAAACAAAATAATACATCATATAATTTTATTGGGCCTTCTAAATTTTGTTGTTGCTCTCTAGTTAGGTTGGGTATAGGCAGATCTCTAAACAATTCATTTACATTTATATATTTACTGGTTTATGTGAATACATTGAGTGATAAAACTTCTAGTTTCTTTTAAAATCCAATCTTGATCTTTTAAAATAATTCCTTCATTTGAAATGAGGGAAGGTATACATTTACTTACAAAATTTCTATTTTCTAAATTACAAAAATATTTAGTTACTTTCTCTTCTTCATCTTACCATTTGGCTTTTGACCATACCTTAAAACCATCCAGTGTGTAAATTGTGTGTGTTTCTATGCGTGTGTCTGTTCGACTATTGTTATGGAATGCTACATTTTCTGTGCTACATTTATATCTATATTTAGATACTGTTTTAAAACCGTTTACAGACAGGATGCTGATATTTATATAGGTACTTACTGTTGTCGAAGTTACGAAAGTGATTATCTATTTAGTTTGTCTGCAAGCCAAGGATAGACAAATAACTGCGTTTAAACATACATATTGATATTATGTTCCTTGCGCATACTATGGTCATTAATATTAATCCACCAGAGTTCACGTTACATAAGGCCCACAGTTTTGACACAAAATTAGCATTCCAAGATCTTCATCTCTCACTTTCAATTGATTAAATATACAGTGTTGCCTGCCAAATCCGGCCACTATCCTTTCCGTATTTCGGTCTACACCGACCTTTCTCTACGGTCCCGTTGTCTTTCTTATATATTTCTATTAAACAAAACTCGTATAATCCAAAGACTGTCTATCCGAATACCGGCCAAGCAAAACAGTCCCAAAACAACATTTTGTATACAAAAACATATATCCTATCCGATCCGCTAAAAGTGTTCTTTTTGGCTAAATTATAATTACCGGAATGATCACTTTAGTCACGAAAGGTGTTATAATCAATGACCGTGTTTCGTTCTCAGGTTATTACGGTACACTGCATTAAATAATAATGATGAGTATGATAATGGACCTTTGGAAACGGCCGAAATCGACACATACGAAATATTGCAGTCTCGGTTTGATTGAGACTGTTCATGAGCGGTAGTGAAATATGCTAGCTACCGCTCACGCCCTCTAGCCCTGAATTGAGCAGAACTCAATATTAATAAAATAATAAGGTGAGCGGATTATGAGCAATAAAATGCAAATACATGTAGATACGTGTACGTGTTTCAAACAAAAGTATCATTTTGACTGTCTGTGACATTGCCAGATGTTTTGAAAACATCAGAAAAATCAAAAACTTTGCTGTTTATAAATTTAGAAAAAAAAATGAACTCATAAGAATGCCGAAGAATGGATATTAAAAGAAAAATCCGAACTTAAACAAACAAAACTGAAACTGTTTTTTTAAATAAGTGTCGCATACATACATCGTAGTAGCGTGCATCGTATGCTAATGCTTTTTTTAGTAAACACTACGCATGTGTGAAATAAATGAAAACCTGGCGTCGGCAATTGGAACTGAGGAAAATGAAATTTTGTTTGAAAATGTATTTTGATTGAACATTTAATCCTACAACCTGTCTATATCTGCCAGAATTGTTGGCCTGTGGGTAGTCGGATTCGGCAGGTAACACTGCAACTAGATTATATGATAAGAGAGGTAGACAGAAACTCGAACTGGAAATATAACATTCAAGGACCACAGTCAACTAAAAACACGTATTGAAACAATAATTACAAGGATAAATAACAAGTTAAGTACATGACCAACATAAATGGGCTGACAATAGGACTGTCGCCTTGGAAAGGTTGGTGGCAAACTATGCCGCTGCGGATTTAAATTAGGTTATATGGTGGGTGGACCAAAACTCACACTTACCCAACTGTCATCCCAATAAAATGGGGAAAGGTAAATAAGAAATCTCCGTCAGTCTATATCTTCTGACAAACTAGACAGCAGCTAGCATATTTCACTACCGCTCATGAACAGTCTCAATCAAACCGAGACTGCAATATTTCGTTTGTGTCGTGCTCGGCTGTTTCCAAAGGTCCATTATCATACTCTTTTTTAAATAGTCAATATAAATATAACGAGCATGTATGTACAACAGAAATATGATCAGTATATGATTTATAAAACTTAAGCCTAATATGCCACAGGAGGCAGTAACCAATGACATCATGTGAGCCAAATGCAGCAAGAGATTTACATTAAGGGTTACATTACGAGATTGGGAATCAAATATCAAACGTATAATTAGAGATTGTTGACTTTGTACTTACCATGATTCAAGGTTCGGTTCGGTTACGTGAGTAGCTTGCATTAGATGTAGGAAGTTCTTTAGTCTAGTTATAGGTATTCATGTGTATTTAGTATTGCATGATTCAGAGATTAGATGTTTGTTGATAATTAAGTTATTATTAGCTGCATTGCTAAGGACGGAAGTCATCTATAATAAAATAATTGTTAATATGTTTGTTTGTTTAAGAATTGTGAAATAATATCTATATATATTTAGGGGGTATTGTAGGGAGTAAGGACGGGTTAGGGTGTGTTATTTTTTTATAGATGGGGTTGGGTTTACATGTGATTGGGGGGGATGATTAATAGTTGTGTAATTTATGGTTAGGTATTAAATTGTTTAGGTTATTGGTTTGTTTGTTGAAAAGAAATGGAGGGTGGTGTTATTAGTTAGTAGGTTTAGTGGAGAATTTTGTTTTATGTAGGGTTTGGTATTAGAGGAAAGTTTTTATGTGAGGAGTAGTGTATAAAGTTTTAGGGGTGTGAGTATTTGTGGTTAGAGTATATTGTGGGTTTGGTGTTAGGGGGAGGTAGGTTTATGTTGGTTTGTGTTTGTGGTTGGTGGGTGGAGGTGTGGTGAAGGAGTATTAATGATTAATAGGGGAGAGGGGTAGGGGGAGTGTAGGGTATTAGTGAGGGGGGTGTATGGTTGATGTGTGGGGTTTTGTGTGGGTGGATGTTTATGGAGGGAGAGGGGGGGAGGGGGGAGTGTTGTGTGGGGGGGGGAGGGGGGGTAGGATGAGAAGATGGAGTTGGTATAGATGGTGTGGGATTGGAGGGTGGTGGTGGGGTGAGGTAGGGGGGGGGTGGGGGATGTAGGGAGGAGGGGAGTGTGGTGGTTGTGTTAGTGGTTATAGGTAGGGAATTGGGGTGGGGTGTATGATTTATGTTGTTGAGGGGGGGATGTATATGTATTGAATGTGTTTGTTATGTGAAGGTGGGGAAGTAGTGGAAGGGGTTGTTAAGGGAGGATGATGGTTGTGGGGGGGGAGGGGGGGAGTGTGGGTTGGTGGGGGGGTGGTGGGTGGTGTGGAGATGGGTGGGTGGGTGGGGGGGTGGGGTATGTGGTAGTTGGGATGGGTGTGGGGGGGGGGTGTTGAGGGGAGAGTGGAGTGTGGGTTGTTGTTGTTGGTTTTAGGAGGGTGATTTGTATTTGGTTGGTGGTTTGGTTGTGGTGTTTGTTGGGTGGTTGTGGTTGGTTGGTTGTTGTTTGTGGTTGTGTGTTTTTGTGGTTGTGGTTGTGGTGTTTGAGTGTTGGTTGGTTGTGTGTTGGTGGTTTTTGTGGGTGTTGTGGTTGGTGTGGGGTTGGTGGTTGTTGGGTGGGTGTTGTGTAGTTGGTTGGTGTTGGAGTTGTTTATGTGGG